>VZRS01014563.1:849842-980296 GCA_013398055.1 Ifrita kowaldi
AAAAAGAAAAAAAGAGAAAAACAACATCATTTGGGATGGGGTTGTCTATATAGCAACAAACTTAAAAAAAAAGAAAACAACAAAAAAACCTGAACAAAAAGCTTGGCTTTCCATTGAGTAAGATTAAATATATATATATATTTATATAAAAAATTACACTGGCTGTATGTGAAACCTTGAGGTGCTGAAGAATAAAATAAAAGTGTTAAACAGAGGGAAAAACTTTTTTGTTTTGTTTTTGTTTGCTTTTTNCTCTTTTTGAAATATCGGACGTAAACAGAAAACAAGGGAGGCAACTTGTAAAATCTACAGTTTGCAAACACCCCATTGGCAAAATAAACGTCTTGTCCCCGTCTCCCGTGTTTAAACCTGACATGGCTTAAAAGACTAAAGAAAGTTTTCAGACTTTGGAAGGAATTGTGACTTTTATTAATCCCTGCACCCCCTCCCCCAACAACCACGCCCCCCTTGATAGAGATTTCCTTCCTTTTTGATAACATTTGAGGCATTTTGAAATCAAAAAAGACAACGCGATGAATGTTGACAGAGAGGGAGTATAATACAGTTTGCATTACTAAAAGGCAATTCTTCAAGGAGGACATTTCCTTAAAAAAAATAATAACAACAAGACAGCAAACTAGTTTATACAGTACTATACGCAAAAAAAGGGTAAAAGAATTAACAATTCATAAATAAAAGACAGGTCCCAGACCTGTTATTTGTGAACCATTTTCTTAAATAGGTGCATTATGTAAATCTTATGTACAACAAAATTACTTTGCATAACAACTGCAAGAACATGAGGGGAGGTGAAAATCATATTGGTTTTGGTTTTCTTCTCTTGAGATTTTTGTAAGTTTGATTTTCTGGAGCAAAACTGGTGAAACAGGAGTTCTGGCTGGCTGGGTGCCAGCCAAGGAAACCCAGGTAAATAAGGACAAAGGAATATATTTTTTTTCTCCACACGGCATAAAACACAAAGGCAAATAAAATCCACAAAGGTGTTTTTTTCCTCTTTATAATCCTCTTGCTGCTACAAAGTCCTTTTTTTGTTTGTTTGTTTGTTTGTTTCCTTTTCAATTTAAATTATGTTGATTCTGAAATCACAAAGCTGAAAGAATCCGACAGGGTCCAGGCTTGCCCCGTCCTCCCAACACACACAACTCCACTCTGCTACCCCACAACCACAACTCCTGCCACCAAGTCCCCGGACTCACTGCTCTACAGGAATTGGCCAAAAGTTATTTTCCGGTTTGTTTCAATCTGTCTGTTTTAAAAATCTTTTTCTTCTCACAAGAAGCAAAAGAGAAGAGTCGGAGGCAGGGAGAGTTCACCAGGCTTCAGTGTAGCGGACGTCCACCTCCTTCAGGTTGGGGAGTTTAGCCTGCGAGGGGAGGAAAAGGCCAGAATTAACAATGTGTTCAGGGCTCAGGTAAAAAGTTCTTGTCAAATCTCTTGTGTGGGATCATTCCCTGTACTTCTCCAACAGAGCAGTGGTACCCAAATTTGAGGAGGAATAGAGGAGGGAGGTGAACGAACTTCCTGGGGACAGAGAGCACCTTGCCCCACTGTTGTTGGTGTTGATAATTGGCTGCCCAGGGGAGGTAAAGGCCAAAAAACCTTTGTGTCCTGTGACTTTTTGCGTGACAGCAAGCCTGGGACCTGTTCAGTTCTGAAGATCATACTTGTATTTGGAATGTGGGCTCTCAAAAGAGGATGAAAGCACCTGTCCCTGGCAAGGAAAGCACAGAGCTGTGCTGGTGAGGGTGACAGGCAGCCCAGGAGAGCTAAAGGGCAGATACAGCTGTGGAAACAATCCCTGGACTTACTCAATTCAGAGGTCGTATCCAAATCTGGAGGAGGGCTACAGAAAGGGACAAAGCACCTCCCAGCTAACTGGGAGGGTTGATCTGTCAACCACAACTGCAGAAAGAGGTGTGACACCCTCGCCCAGTGCTGAGCTCAGCAGTGAGCTGGAGCGGGCGGGCGCGGCGAAGGAACACGACGCTGAGCCCTTGCTGAGCCCTCACAGACACACAGGACATTGTCCCACCTGCTCTAACACCCACACACCAGCCACCAGGCCCAGATCAGACCCTGACTGTCATTTCTTATGCAAATGCTTAGCAAAATGTGTCTGTCCAACTCCCGCCACGAAGGCAGCGGACTTGAACTGCAGCAGACAGAGACCCGTTCCTCCTTCAGCCTCCACATTGCTCACTTTACCCTCCATGTCCTAAAACAATTTATAGAGCATCAGCAACTTTTGGTGTCTTTGTGGCCTCCCTGCCACAACTCCTCTGCTTTTGGCCATATCATTCCTCAATTACCCCACATGGGGCAGACAGGGATCGGCCATTTGCGCCGTTCCTACTCGCCGATCCCGTTTCCACGCTCTCTGACCATAATTGCACAGCTAATTCTCTCAAAACAAATAAACACGTTTAATTAGGCCAGGGCATAATTGAGGACTTGGAAGTTTCTAGGAGTCATTATTACCTCACTCCTTGATTTATGTGCACGCATATTTTGATAAGAGCTATTCATAATCCTACAGACACTGCCAGCAAATAATTTTTCAGTTAGGCAATAATGACTTCAGTAGTGGGTGTTTATTTATTGTCTGGTTCAGCCTGCCTGGTACATATGTGGGTGTCTGTGTGTGTGCAAGTGTGTTTAGTGGGGTGGGGGATGGAGCTGAGAGGAAATGTCATCACTGGCTTGTGCCCCAAATGCTCTCACAAACTGAGAAGAAGGAAAGATTTGTATCATAAATACGTTCTTTGAAGGCTGAGCTGTTCTTAACAAACCTACAACCATGTGCCCCAGGGAGAGAAACTACTACCTTTGAACACACAGAGCCCTAAAAAATGGCCACCGAGATAAGTCTCAATGGAAGAGGTGAAAGGGGAAAAAGTGATGCCTGCCTGTCTTCTCAGCTTTTTGAATTCTCTGCAATCATCAGGACTTTGCTCACAGCCAGTTTTGCTGTTTGCCCTGGCAAGTCACTTTCTTGTGTTGCTGCTAAGGACTATTAATGCAATACCAGAGCAGAGGGAACTGGTTAGGAAAATGTGAGTTTCAGTAAGAAGTGAGTGGCAAAGGGGCTCAGAAGCAGGGGTGGGACTGGGGGAGCCTTTCAATAGATGTGATTTCAGAGCCCTGGGCCAAATACAGCATTGACCTTGATTGTCTGTAAATGCCTGGGGCCTGATACAAGCTCCATTGTGTGAACCCATCTGCAAGCCAGCTGTTAATTCCAAGGACGACTTCTTTGCATATACAATTGTGACATGAGTTTTGAAAACTTGATCTTGAAAACTCTATGCAAGCAGCATTGCAGCTGAGTCCCTGGGGGAGCCCTGGCTCCACAGCCAGAACCAAAGATAGATGTTTGCAGTGAATTTTGAAAGCAGAGCAGTTACAGGACTTGCTTCAAGTTCCAAACTCAACCCAAGGTTGGGACCTTTTGAGTAAACCTGGCCCAATCTGTTTCAACATCCAAGACAAGCAAATGTCGAGTTTCATCTTGAGTCCTTGGGTCTCTGAGGTAAGATTTTGGGAGACGCGACTCACACACCACCAGAACGAAGGCAAAGTCCACGTGAAGTCATAAAAGCCAACACATTTCAGGCAAGCTTTGTCTGAAACCCCCTGGGGCTACATCCTGGTTCTTTACACCATTTTGCCTAAATGGTTATAAACTCACAGTAAAAACCAGACATTGCATGTCAAATTTCAGAACTGGGCATCTGTGCAGACGTTTCTGCTCAGAGCCCAATTCCAGTCCTAGAGGTGTCAAGATAAATTTGTATCTTCCTCGATGCTTTTAGTTCTCCCTTTGCATTCCAAATCAAAGCTCCATGATCCTGTTCACCCAAGTTACTTTTGGTCCTGTTAACAGTACAGGACACGGTGTGCACTAGATTGTACCTGTCTCTGTATCCTCATCAGAAACAATCAATTTGCTTCTATTTATGAAACTTTTACTGATAAAGCCTTTACTGTTGATAGCACTGGCAAAAAGATTGAGCTCCTGATTCTATCTCATACTTCTCTATTCAGTATATTAAATGTTTCCTGAGTCCATCAAAGCCAGCAACCTCACAATGCTGCCTTCAGTCATTATATCCCCAAAATAATCCACTTCAGCCTCTTCAGATAACTTTCATGCTACCTCTTCCACAGGGGCAGTTCTCCCTGCCCTAGGCATCACCACCATGCTCTTGCTACAGCTACTTCTCATCTTTAGAGGATGCAATTTACAAATACCTTGAGATCTTCGTAGGTATCTGCTGAAAGTTTGGTGCTGTTCATATTTAAACTACACAGGCTCTTCATGGCTGAAAGAGAAAACACACAGATATTTATGATCATGCTGCATTTTCTTAAAATATCATGCTTACAGTAGGCCAAAGCATAAACAAGACATGACTATGTGCAACACTCCCAGGAAAAAGCTGAATAGTGTAAAATATAGAAATACAAATGGATAAACAGCTGTTTGGGCCCTCATCCAGGAAAAAGTCCCTATTTAGGAAGGACCATTAAGCATATGCTTAAGTCTGCTGACTTCAAAGGAGTTCAGTCAACTTCTCATAATCGGTTTCCTGCACATTATTCTGAATAGTGCCCGTTCTCAGTGCTCTGCGTGGTGCTCATAGGGGCCATGCTGATCTGGCAGGCCTCCCTCTCCTCCCCCCATTCCCATTTTAGGCTCCAGCACTTAGCAGAATAGTTTCCTAAGATGAGCCATAACTACTGGTCTGTCTGGCACGTCTGCGTAGGATCAAGCCTATTAAAGTAGCCCTCTAAACCCAGCAGTGAGGTTTATAATGCACTCCTGGGTGCAGGAGGGAGGTTCATTCCAGCACGTCGAGCAGCTCTCAGTGCTCAGGGAATCCTGGATGCCTCACTCTGCCTTCCCTTGTTTAAACTAAGAACAAGGAGAGTTTCACCTCCCTGAAAACGAAGGAACAAAAACTGCCAGGAGTATGGAACCTGCTGCACACAGCTGCTAAACTGACTGAGAAGCTGCCAGATGGCTTTGCAATCTTCCCCTCCTGCACCACAAGGGCAGGTCCCACCCAGAGGGGATAGCCATGGGAAGAAATCCGGGAGGTCCCTGGGCAACAAGTCACCGCATGAGGTGGAGACAGGTGCCATGAAGCCAGAGGCAAGATCTACAGTATGGCCCAGGAGGACAAAGCCCACACGAGGCCACTCAGTGCCATCAGGCTCAGGTCACCATCCCACAGCCTGCAGGACTGGGCAGGGAGGAGGGAAGATTAAACCCAAACACAGCCACAGCCTGTCCTAAACCCCTTGAGAAGCAGTGCTGTGGCACTGAGAGATCCATCTCCTGCCCAAGCCTGCATGAATTCCACACCAGTGTCCCACACAGCCCCCGTTTTGTCACTCACAGCTCAGTGCCAGCAGCCCGGCGTCCGTGACCGGGGTCTCGCACAGGTTGAGCACTTGCAGCATGGTGAGGTGCTCGGACAGGAGCCGCAGCCCCGCGTCGCCGAACTGTGGGGCACAAGCAGAGCTGAGTCAGACGAGGCACTGACACCTCAAGGACCTCAGTGCAAACAGAGCCATGGAAACGGGGCTTGACTGAGCCCTCAAAGCCACATTCCAATCGCTCACCACCAGCACAAATGACAGCAGAGAAAGCAAATAGCTTTATCCCTGTCTCGAAGGCAGGGAACAGAGAAATTAAGTGACTTGTGTGCACTTAACCACAGGCCATCACTTAATTAGAGTGGTGCCTTTGAAGCCTGGACTTTGTACAAGCGGGCTCCCACCCAGACTATGCACGATGGTTATGGCAACCTCAGCCAGTTCCCAACCACATCACACAAAAAAAGCACAATGCAAGTGGTATTAATTAGCTATTTTGGTCTCAAGAACAATGTACTATTGATTGGTAATTGTTCTATTGACCCACTTGGTTTCTGCTGTTTCTAAATTCTAGATTAATGGAAACCAGGATATCGCAAAATAAAATGGAATCTAAACCCTTTTTTTTTCTTTAATTAAAAAAAAAAAAGCCCCACACAAAAAGCAGGCTCTTTGTTCAGTGAAATCAAACTCATTTTGAACAAAAAGCATCAAAGTTTCTCAAAGGCAAAAGTTACATTGTTAACACAAATCTGGAGGAGATACAAACAGTCTTAAAACAAGAGAGCAATCAGTTTCTACTTCGTATTCCCCATATTAAAAAAAAGGATCTTTCTGGGATACAAAGTCATTAGGAAAACAAAACAAAATATTTACGACATTTTAGTTAAAAAAATGCTGCTTTTTGTGATTGCACTGACAATAATCGTATTTTCAGCGAGCACTATGAATAGGTGCTAACAGAAAATGGGGAAAACCTATGCAGTGGAGAATCTCAGCAAGCAAAACCAGCAGGGAAACGTAGAAGAAAAATTTAATTTTAGAAGTTCCTTCAATCAACAGCTGAATAATTTGTTCAGTTAACTTGGTCTCTTTTTGGTGACAAAATAATCACATTCTACTTATTCATTATCTTGAGGGTTTTTTTGTTGCTGTTGGGTTGTTCAGCTTTCAAGCAGTTCACTGCCTAAACTGCACAAACTCTGTGCTTTGCTTGACCACATGAGCTGCACAGCATCATTTTTTCATCCTAACTGGTTGAAAGCAGAAGCATTTCTCAGATGAACAGCAGCAACCATGCCCAACTGGAACATTCAACCCAAGATAGCAGCAACCCTTTCATCATTAGAAACAAAACAAAAATTAAAAATTGAAAAAAAAAAAAAAAGGTGGAGGAAGAGAAATGAATCAGCTGCCAAGATGAGCTAAACCACAGGAAGGCCCTGTAAAAATAGCAGGAGGACAAAGCAAGCCTCTTCACACAGTCCTCTTGTGCCGATGCAGTGTGGAATTTCGGAATTAGTCAGCACTGGGTCCTGCTCCGAGCCTCGGGCTGCAGAGCACTTACCTGAGTTGACCACAGGTTCAGCTGCTTGAGCGAAGGCAGTTTGATGAGGTGCTCAGCACAAGCACTTGTCACGTTGGTAAAGGCCAGGCTGAGGTTTTCCAGATTTCCAAAAGATCCCGAGCTTAGCAGGCGGGCCAGGTCTGCATCCTGGAAGCAGACAGGAGATTGGTAAGAGATAAGAGAGATTGTGGATGGCCAGGCTGGGGCCGTGCGGTGTCACCGACACTGGTAACCAGAGCGAGTTGCACAACTGCTCTGCTTGTTTACAGTAACAGAGAACCACACAGAGCAGTTTCTGTTTGTTTGGCAAGCAGCTGGGCTCTTGTGGCAGCGTTGCTTCACACACCCTGGGAAAAATTTGTCCAAACATTAGGACAAAAATGTCCTTTGCATGTGTATCCTTATGAGACACAAAGGGTTCAGTGTCAGAACAAATACTGAAGATGGGTCTTTGAACTTCATGAGGATTTAACCACGAGGTCCAGGTCCCAGCTGTGCTCAGCACCATTACCTGGTCTCAGTGAAGTTAGTCTGGGTTTGCATCAGGCTTAAATGCAACAGTGCTGGGTCTCTTTGAGACTTCCATGACTAAAATCCAGAACTGGTCATCGTGAACTTTGCCTTTTTAATGTAAAATTCTGTCCCCAGATCTGCCATTCCAAATCTGAGCACCACTATAAATGTGACAGCCTGGTGCTGGTGTTGGAAACTGCTGCACAGACCCAAGAGCAGAAATGTGCCCTTACTTGTGTAAACTCCAGTTGTGTTGACCGAGCAAGTGGAATGGCTCCCCACTCAACTGCCCAAAACCACTGTGCCACATGGCAAATATAAATCAAGTGTTTAAATATGGAAAGACAAAGCTTGTTTTTCTGTTGACATGATTAACTTACTGTGGACTTGGAAGGCAGTGTTAACCTCGTGGGGCCACCTTTTCTTTGCTGTAAAAGAGAAGATATTTTGGTCAAACAAGCTGCCATTCTATGTTTCAGACTCACTGAAGTACAGCAAGCTCCTCACACTAACGCAAACCCTGCTCCCATTTCAAAGCTTCCTGCCAGCCCTTCCACCTCATCCCTGCTTTTCCTGCACTGAGTGTGCCTGTGGCTCCCCAGGGGACACCCACTGACCACAGCTAAGTGGGTCTTTGTGCCATTTGTCTGCTTCAGCCTGCCAGCATCTGGCTACTTTCACTTTAAAGGAAACCGCTTTAAAATGCTGGGCAAAGTGAGCAATGGGGTTAAGACTGCACAGCTGATAAAATCATGTGTTGGACTTCAAAAAAAGCATGTACTTTTCAGGCTCAGAGCAGGGGTTAAAGACAATTATAAATGTGAAAGAAAGGAAGAGGAAGTTTGTGGGTATGTTTGCATAGGTGAAAAAGTGCTAATGAGAGCAGGTCCATTTTAAATCTGAAGGTCCTGTCTTTAAAATCAGGAAGAATTTTTTTCTGTAGGCTCTAGCTCTGAGAACTAGACCTAAAGACCATCTCAGTGAAATGCTGTGAATGCCAGAGCATTCAGAAATGCTGGCCAGCACTAGAACCATTTGCTACTCATATGTCAAAAGGTGGCAGAATTTGACAAGCTGACTTGTAAGATCTTGAGACAGCAGGGTTTCACCTTTATTCCTTCACACAGATCCTAAGCAGGTTATTGAATATCATTCATAAACATAGTATGGGATTAGTCACATGAGTAAATATCACACAGTATATATATTCACAGTGAAATCCTCCGAGCACTGCTCCCATCCTGTTGTTAACTGGGAATTTCACACCCTGCTTGTCTTTCTTTTGTACCTCCATTTGTGGAGAGCACAGACCCCAGCGTGCTATGGCAATATGTGCAGGGTGACATACCAGCTCCTTTAACTCCCTCTGCCTCTCACACAGCTGTTCATACATTCTCTTTCCCACGTCTGTGCTTTCCAGGGTGGAGATGATCTGGAGCTGGGTGTCGTTATTATCAATGATGTTGTATTCCAGCATCAAACACAAAATCTAGCAGCAGAACAAAAGGAGAGTGGTCAGTGCAGGGCTTTCATTCCATTCCTTCCAAATATCCTAATTACACTGTGGGTTTGGTGGTTTAAATTCCTGGTAAGTCTTTAGAGCATGCACTACGGAGGTTAGATTAGAGGATATCACAGCAATACTTATGGCCCTTCCAACACATGAAACCACTTTTTTATTTGTAAAGAATGAAGTGTAATCTCCAAAAGCCAGCCTGTCTATCCTGCCTCCCATGAATGCTCATTCCTTCTGACTGAGAGGTGCAATTATTTGCATCAGATCGGGAAGATGGCTCCATGCCACAGCCCTCTCCAGAACAGGTACAATCGATCCACTATTTCCCAGGTCCCTGGGCTGGGCTGGGGACTGGAAGAACTGGGACACTGCACACCAGCAGCAGCAGAGCCAAGCAGCTCCTTAAGGCCTGGATTTTCCATCCCTAAGTGCTGGGGTTTCTGTGCAAGCAGAACACGTGTGAGGTGTACCCAGTCCACGAGGCAGGACAGGAAAAGGGCAGAGAGGCTCCAAGGGAGGATGATGCTGGGAGCTCACTGCTGTGGCCAGGACATCCCCACCTCATTGGGAACACACCCAACCCTCCCTGGGAAAGGGACTGCCAGAAGCAAGTCAGATCCCAAGGGATGATTCCAGTGGGTCACACGGATTTAGGACACAAGCTGCCCCTCCATGCTGCCTTTCCTTTTCAGCTATGTATCATGCCATCGCAATTAAAATGCAAAGCTTTTATTCCCTCCATAATTTCAATTTTTTTTAATGAAGAAAAAAAAACCCCATCAACATTATATTCAAATGCATGCAGTATGCTCCTTTATTTATTGGATTAAATTAGCATGCACAGATCTAAGTCAATGAAAAATTGCAACTCCTTCCATCTATTTATCCGCTCTCTTTCCGCTGATAACATGACATTTATCAAGAAACTTCTCTAAAGAAACCCAGAAAAATACATATGAACTACTAGCACAACAAAAATAAGAAATCATAAGCATAAAAAATGTGTATTAATACAAGCAAATAAGGTTTTATAAAGGCACTTCCTGTGCACAGTTCATTTTGCATGTGGCAAGATAAGAATCAGGCATTTCATCATGGAAAAGCCTTGTGGTTGTGAACTGTGATCTCTCACCACAGCCGACACCATCATGGCCATTTATTTCCCACCCTAACCTCTCCAGCTGCATTACAACAAACAATCTCTTTCTCCACAAATTCGTGCACCCGCCTTTCATTTAATTCACACTCAGATCTGCAGAACAACAATATTCCGTTCCCCTTAATTCAGAGAAACACAACCACCCACTGCTGGTGTTTGACACAACACAAACCTGACATCTGCTAGAACCAGTTCTGGGAAAGGCAGCGTGAACCTGAACACTGCTCATAAACCTCTATGACCACATGTTTTTAGGGCTTACCTCTACCATCGTCTGGTTGCCCCTCAAAGCCAGCAGCATGCAAGGTCCTAATTTATTTTCAGCCAGTGAAAGCAGGAACTTCTTTGTTTTATAGCAGGATCCCATTAAAATATGAACCTATTTGAGAAACAGAGGTAAAATGAGGGGTGTAGGCCTAAGAAACACATACACCTCTGGAAGGGATATTGTTACGCAGCCAAAAAGTATTTGCAATAAACCTAAAGAAATGAAGGCTCTCTTTACAGGTAGGGTTGCAGTGTCTCAACAGCTTTACTGCTGAATGGAAGGGGCTTTTTGAAGAAGGCGATGCCCACTGAGATCTGAGGGAGTGGGAAGTTTTTCTCCATAAAGGAGCCCAGCTGACAGCCTCATAGAGGCTCCCCAGGAAACATCAGAGCAGCTGTGCAAGTGCCCCCATTCTCAGTAACCTGATGAACCCAGCCCCAGAGGAACCACCGGGGATTTTGCTTTCGCATCTGTTTGCACTTTGGTTTCTCTGGAGGTGCCAGCTGGGGAGCAGGGGCTGTGTGGGCTGGGTGTCTAGGTAAAAGGCAGTGCTGCTGGCAATCTGCTGGCCTTGGTTAAGGGGTGGTGACAGACAAAATCACCTGTTCAGGATGAACAGACAGGAGCTGACTGGGGAAGGAAGGACTGCTTTAAGAAAATCTGGTAGTCCTGAGCACTAAGTAAGAGATGACTTCATGGGCTTTCATGCTCTTGGGCCAGTATCTTGCTTTCTCTTTTGCTCAGTTTTCCCTGAAAGGAAAGAAGTGCTGAGAACATCCCCTGAGTGAGACTCCTTCGAGTCCTCAAGCTGACAAAACTGTTCTGCAGACTCTCTGCAAGCTCCAGCAAGCACCACATGATATCACATAGTAACACCTATGGCAGAAATGCAAAGCCCCTTGTACAAATCAAATGTAAGTCTCTTCTCACAAAAGAGGTTGGCCATAATAGATTTCCAATGCAAAGCCTTAGAGATTAAATGCAGAGAAGTTTGGGTTTCTAGAAGAAAGTCTTATTTCATATCCCAGACAGCTGATTCACCATTTGCTGCAGAGCACTCTGTGAGAATTTGCATTTTCCAATAGCCTGGGCAGGAAGAGCTCCATTATCTGGACTCAACATCAGCACTACTCTACAATAACCTTGCAAATACGTTCTGTGGCCCCCCTGGCTCATGGCATTGCCTACATTATGTTCAATACTGCTGAAAATATCACAACCATGCCATGATGAGGTCAATTTTATGTGAATCATGGCTTCATTACCAGCAAGCTCTTTAGAAAAACAAAAAGTCTTTTTTTCCTTAAGCATCCATCAGCTCAGGTGGCCTTTAAAAACGTGAACCTCCAAGCCAAAAGGGATTTAATTTCATGCAGTTTTCATTAAGTTTTTTCAGAGGTTTTCTTGAGCAATGGAAAATACTGACACTGACAGTAAAGTAACATTAGGTGCATCTCAGAACAGGGTGTTTTTCAAACTTTATGGTTGGTCGTTAGCAGCTCTTTAAGTATTTATCAACATCCTTGCAAAGGGCACGGAGTACTGCATATTAATGTGTGTTAGCATTGTGCTTTCTCATGCACGCCATCTCCTGATGCTCATAAATATCTTGAACCACAACAGCTCTCAGGAGAAATGATACAGTTCTGAAGAAATTTTCTTTTCAAAGAGAAAAGACAGATAAACAGTGAAGAGGGATGAAACCTTTTGTAAACACTCTTCTTCCATTATCAGCTTCAGAGGTATCTGATCCATCTGAATTTAAGGGTATAGACAGATATGTACGTTCTTTATGTCCCAAAATGTGCAGCATGAGGGACATGCACAAAGTGTAGATCCCCCTGAAAGTCACCTCACTGTGTACCCAACAGCCAACTTCAACAAATGTTTTCCCCCTTAGCAGGGAAAGGCAGTAATTTCATTTCCATCTTACTTGGTATATGGAGAAATAATACAGAGAGAGACCTACGTGACTTGACCCAGGCTGCACAGGAAGACAGTGCTTAAATCACATCACTGATTAAAACCTGTTATCTTCTGTCTAGCCCTTCTCGGAGTTACAAAAGAAATAACTGCTGGAAATGGAATGCTGGTTTCTAATTACACCTCCTCACAACAACGTAATTGGGCAGAGACACTGATAACACCTTTTTATATCTATCCATCCATCCTTTGATTAAGTCAATGAAACTGTTGGTTTCAAATTCCAGGGTAGCCTATAAATGCAAACTATAGGTGTGGATGTACAGAACAGTCTGTCTCCCCTGTCTCCCAGTATTCCATGTTCCCTGAGAGAGCTTTTTGATACACACACACAAACACATGTATTTATAAATACAAAAATGCATTCACATGCACGGGCATGGTCTGTGCATTGCACTGCCAGTGAGAAAACATGCCAAGGTTCAAAAACAGAACAATAATGTGCTAACCAAACTGTGACTGCAAGGGAGGTCGATGGATTTGGTGACAGAAAGATCTGGATTTTCTGATGAATGCTCAAGGTTTACACAATCATGATTTTGATAATTTATTTTTTGACAAAAGCAAGTAAATCTTGCTCCTGCCAAGTAGGCATTAGCTACTCACTGCAAAGGAGTTCCTAAACTGCCATTATTGCAGACACGTACCATACTGGCAAAGAGCTCTCCATCATCGTCACAGGCCACTCCCCCAGGGCTGTAGAGCTGGAACCAGCCGTCTTTGCCAGCCCTCACACTCAGCAAACATGAATGCACCTGCCAAGAAGTGAACACATTGGGAAGGTTACACTTCCTGCCAATAACCACCAGAGTCTCCCACACTGGGCCAAAAGTAACTGCAAAACCAGGCACTGCTGGAAATTTCATGGTTAATAGTCCAATCTACAGAGCTGCAGGCCAGTCTCCACTCCCAGAATCCATTTTGTCAGTATAACCAAGGAGGGAAGCTGCATCATCACAAATTGCATGGCCTTTTTCATTCCCTTTACACAACCCAAATACAAAATGGCTCTAATCTAGAACAGCTCCTTTCACTTGGGAAAAAAACTACCACAAAAAAACCAAACAAAAAATCTCCACAAATTTCTGAGCTTCTGTCATTTTCCCCCTGTCCTCCCAGCATGTGTGTCTATACATCTGATGTGATCTGCATACCAAATGCAGTGGCTGATGGCTTGTTCATTCCAATCATTAAAAATTCTTATTACTCCTTCTCTAATAAAATTTGACCAGAGTCAGGGTGAAGGAAATCCACAGGGAAAACTCAACAGGGATACATAACACGGAAGCTGCACTGGAGAACTGGCACCAGTGAGCAACCATTAGTCTAAATTTGGCCTACTGTAGAGATTACTATATTTAGTCCCACAATTTAATAGAGAACTCATAATTAAGCTTTTTTTTTTCTTTTCTTTTTTTTCCTTCACTTGAAGAAACAGATGTTGCACTTTAATTTTTGAGGGGGGTGTGTGTGTGTGGAGGAGATAAATCCTTCCCTTTGGACACAGAACACTAGTGACAGATGAAATCCCGGTGCCATTCTAGGACAAGAAGGTCTCATCTGACAAGGGTAAGTACTGCTCACAAGAGCTAAACCCGTGGAAACCAGGAGTTCTGGGCAGTGATACAGCTTCACCCACAGCTTGAGGGAGCCTTCTTGCCTTTATGCCAAAAGCAAGAATCACTGTGGATGAGAGGTTCCCTCTGACTCAGCCAAAGCTGATGATGCTGAGCAGGCTCCGAGTGCAGCCCCGAAGCAGCAGCCACCACGGGGCTGCAGCAACACTCTCACCCCAGTAACACACCTCCCACCCCCTTTCTGCTGCCAATTCATGAGAATTACGGTCATTTGCACACAACTTAGCTGAAACACAGCCACATAAAACCTGTTATTTTGTAAGCTGCCAGAATCCGTGGATTTTGCTTCCTTTTTTTTTTTGTACAGAAGATGAAAAGCTCTGAGTGATCCCACAGAACGGGAAAATCTTGCTGGTTGCAGCTTACTGCAGAACAAGGACATCAACAGATGCCAGACAAGGAGGTGACAACACATAAACCTGACACATAAATCACCCTGAGTGGCCACTACTCCTTAAGAGACTGAGGCAGGGTAAAAACACACCGTGTTTTGAAACCAGCTACTTAAGGAGAGATCTGAACAAGTGCATGTGCAATCCCTCCAATTAATACTCTGTGCAAACTGCCAACAAACTCACTTCTTGCCTCGGGTCTTCTGCAAATCTCTGAATCACATATTTCAGCTCCCTGAAAAAAATAAGAGTAAGAAGGACAAGGATAAGCAGTTGCTGGTTGCAGTTTTTGCACAAGTGTCACACTTCTTTTGAATAACACCTAAAATTATATCTATTCATGCACTTTAGAGAGAAACAAGTTGAACTCCTTCCACGGGAAGGAAATATGATGTCTAAAAGTAATTACCAAGGATAGTGTCTGTTCACAATAGCCTAGAAAATGTTTCAGAGATGTGCACTGACAAACTCCTTTGTAAATTCTATCAGCACCCAGTGGCTTTAGGCCTTGGGCTCCTGCTAGCACAGTAAATTACAAAGAAAACTTTTTATTGCTAACAGAACATGCTTACAGCCCTTCCCAGATAAAAGCCATTAGAGACACAATACTGAATAATGCATCATTGCTATTACTGACTAGTACAAGTATTTATTCAATAAAACAAAGGAGCCCCAGAAACTTACTTTGTGAATTTCTCATGTGCGAGAGCCCTGAAATTTAAAACAGAAAACAGAAGAGTATGAAGATTTGAGAGAAGGAAAAAAGGGGGAAAAAAGCCCAAAAAACCAAACAAGCACTTTTCAGTTCGTTCCCAATAATAAAAGGACTTGCTAAGCAACTGCAGCACATAAGACCAAAAAAAAAAAATCTTTCAAAAAAATCAGATAAAGCCTCTTTCATTAACCTAGGGGGGAAAATTACGTGGAACAAATCTCGTAGCTTTTCTTGAGTCTGTCTTAGACAAGGCTCTGACTAATGTCAGTGGGAGCTTTGGGTCAGAAGAAAGTAAAAGACTTACAATACCATTATATAATTACAAACAGAGTTTTGGCTACCTCCAAGAGCCAGGTGTATTCTTTAATTGCAATGCAATTAGGGTATGGTCGCAGCTAATTAGCATTACCCATCAGTAAAGCAATTAATGGTCATTTTGTGAAGTGCCTTGCATCATGGTATGGTTTACAACTCCCCCAAGACTCACGTTTGACTTAGGTAATGATGTCTCTGTTACCTATCTCCAAACTCTCACTGTAGCCCAGGTAACCTGGCATGGAGGATTAGACCTCTGTGATTCAAGACATCAGGTCATTAGGGGACGTGATAAGCCAGAAAATTGTACAATTACAGGTTGTAATTTTTGTCTGTGGAGGTCTGCACTTTATAAACACCACTGTTCATTAATAGGTTTCCGAGGGAGCTCGGCTGATCCGTAGGGCAGCTTCTTCATTTCATGCAAAACACAAATGACAGGAGTCTCTGTGACGCCAGTAAAGCATCCTCCTCCACTAAATCTCTCACTTTGCTCTCCTCCTCACCAGCTTTCCTTCCCTTCCTGTCTGCCTGTCTCTATAGTTAACCATATTTCTCTTTGGGATCATCTGAGAGAAATGGGGAAGGAAGTTGAATATGGGGAGGTCTTCACATCCCTCTGCATCAGCCAAAATCAACTTCAGTTTCTAAATCAATACTAGAGGCACAAAGCTCCTATTACCATCACTTTCTACTTGACATATATTTCCTCATTAATAAAACCAGTAACAAGAATGAGACAGTAAATACTAAGACAGTGCAAACTCACTCCTTGGGAAATGGGATAGGTTGAAGCAAGCTGGCCAGGGCTGGTCTCCAGTCATCATAGTCTGACCTGCAAAATGAACATTTTAATAGGTTACCAGGTTTTAAAAATGGCTTGCCAACAGTTAGTTCAAGAAGGGAAAAGATTTTTACTGCGGCCACCAACAACCTTTCTGGTTTACTGAAACACTCTCAAAATCTACAGTGACATTTCCCTTTCCATTTTCAGCACATTCTCCATTGAAGCACAATAAATCTGGTATTTACAGTGACCTCCAGAGAGGCCTTCTTTATGTCAGCTTAAAGACGTTTGCTGTTTATGAAACCTGTTGGCATTTCATCACTAAGTAATACTTTCATCTAAGCTGGTAGAGCAATTACCAGGCCATTGCTATTTACAGTTCTTTTCTGCATTTAATTGGACTTTCTCTTTGCTATAAGACATAAGCCCATTTGTAAAAACAAAGATACCCCCCAACCCATTTCTGACACAGAACCCACCAGCCAAAGCCCAGACTACTACTGAAAGCCCAGACTTTCAGTAGTAACGAGTACACACAGAAGTGAATCTCATACGAGCTGAAACACCTGGGGATTTCTGTAGAAACAATGTAGAAAAGCCTGCCACCTCCTCTTAGTGCTGCTACCCTTTGGATTTCAGTGTTAAAAACCAGACTATTTGCTGCAGCTTACTGGAAACTTGGCACAAAAGTGTGGTGTGTCTTTGGGAAGGAACGAAGTGTAATGTTCTCAAATGGACAGTATCTACTGATAGCATTAGAGACAGACAACATATGCACAGGAACTCTTCCAAAAGAATGCAGTTTTGCAAAGGGAAAGTTCTAGCCCCGAGAAATTGAAGATGCATGCATTTCCAAAAGTCTCATCCATCTTTTGAACCACATAAACCAGAAATGTCCATAAACTAATAACACACATGATGTTGGACAGGCTACAAAGATGTGCTCACAGAAAGAAAACTTAAATGCATGACTAGGGTTCTCTTAAGAAGCAATATGCAGAGAAGTTTTATTTGAATGAAGAACTATGATGTAAAAATCAACCAGGGAAGCAGTTATCACTTTTAGATATCACAGATATCACAGTTATCACCCAAGAGCAGTGTGGAGTTCAGGTTACACAAGTGTGTGATATCTCATACAAGCTGTGACCTGAAAGTGGTTTAGTGTATCAAAAACCAGAACAGCACATGTGAAGTTACAGTAATCCAAAAAAGAAACCTCGTGCCCATGCCAGTGGTGCTGGAAGCCAGTGAACCTAATTTTCTCCTCCATCAAAACTTCTGTTCTCAGGTCTAAACTAGGGGCAACTCTGAGACAAAGGGTGTCTCACAAACCTGGAGCGAGTGTGAGTCAGTCAGAGAGAGCACTTTGTGATCACACATTCATAAGGTTCTTTCCAGAGACAAAAAGTCCCTCACCTGCTTAGCCACTGAACAAATAAGGAAGATGATCAACTTTGTTTCATGTCTCAGAACAGCAAGACATGAAGCAGGGCTTCATCACAGGGGTTGTTTTTCCATTTAGTCAGTGTAAAGTGAATATCGTGAAACACCTGAGGATGGGGCTTGTCAAATAAACTGAAAAAAGGCAAGGAAACCTCTGACACAGCATCTCCAAGATGAGCTCTCTGGGTTCTTTCAACAAAGCTTTGATTAATTAAAGCTCTCTACAGGATTATTCGTTGTTTCTGACCTACAGACACATTGAATGGGTCGGTGACACAGAGCTCTGACCTGTGTTCAGGTTCAGCTGAGTCTCTTGTGAAACTACCAGGTCTCTGTAGGAGAGAGCTGATGCAACATATCTATAGCTGCAGCCCTGAGAAGTGCCACAGGTTTCTCACCACACAGCCTGAGTCTCACTGCATTTGTCAGGGCTGAGAACATAGTCCAGACATTTTCTTTTATTTTATTTAAATATACATACCCTTTGGAAATTCCTAGCTGGTTTTATTCTAAAAACAACACATTTTTATTGGTAGATACAAACAACTTTAGAAGCAGATTTTTGAGCACAGGAGACTTGGAAGTCAAAAGGCTGAGTTAGAAAATTCAGAGGTGTTAAAGTTGCTTCATATCACATGACATACAGCACCTACAAATCTTTTCTAACAGAAGCTTAAAAGCTGAGACCCACTTTGAGGCTTAGCTCCTGTGACATCTCAGGCTAAGTGTTACACCACTGAAGTTCCTTCTTGAGCAATCTGGAGACTTGTGATTACTAATAATATGAACCAATCAATTTTTCATGGCTGATCTTCAAAGGAAATTGCAAGAGTAAGAAAAAAGCTGTTTTGTAATAGACTAAGACCAAGGGAAACTGTAGATAGAATGGGACAGTAACACACTGACTTTTCTTGAAGCTGGGGAGCCTCCATCTGCAGGGCACGTCTGTGAGACGGCAGTGAAAATAAACCACAGTCTGCTTCCCCAGGTGGAGAAGGAAGAAAGAAAGAAAGAAGGAAAATTGTCTCCTATGAGATATATAAAATTTGGTCACATGAGTGGGACCTGAACATAAAACCTGCACAGCCTGTAATCCCTTCAATCTGAGCTAGGAAACATGAAACAAACATAGCATGAGAATAAAACTAAACTACTTATTAAAAGCCTACGGTGTTTCTCCTCCTCCCACCTATTCCCTTTTCAAAAACATTTTCTTTCTGTCTGTGCTCATCTCATCTGCACTCTTCTTTCATTTCAGACAGTTGCTTTTTTCTTTTTTTTTTTCTTTTTTTTCTCAGTCCATTCAAAGCTCTAACACAAGACAGAAGTGTTTGAAGCAGGGAAAGAAAGGGAGATGGATTAGTTCTGGCTGCAGTTAACCACTGCAATGAGCCAGACAAAGAGGCTGGGCCAGGAGAAGGAGGGAGCACAGAGCTTCAGGGAGAGCCTGGGACAGCGCCTGTGACGAACTCCCTTCCCAGCTCTTCAAAGGGCGCTGAGCTCAACACTCAGCACACAGCTCAAATCCCAGCACTGGACTTAGAAAAGGGGCAGAACGACTGCCTGGCTCTGACTTTTGCAGGATTTGCAGATCTAGGTGAGCAGCACAGCAGCCAGGCTGCAGCCCGACCTGCAGCGCCCTGGGAAGCGCGTGGGGGTCACGGAGCCAGCGGTGACCAGAGCCATCACCTGCCACTGCACACAGCCTCCCTCACCCTGAAACCTGTCCTGGGGGATTGGCCAGAGCACTCAACAACCATATTAATTAAATAATCCCCGACTGCAGTGACTTTGCCTCTGGGCCATCATCACTCTTGGCCTGCCAACTTAATACATTTTCCTTCCCCGGGATCACCTTTCACCAAAATGAAAACCTGCCTGCACGTCATGTGTGGCACAAACAATCCAAAACATATGAGCAGCCCAGGGCAACCCCGATAAACATGACATAAGATAATCCACTTGGGACATTCAGAGCATGCCACTGACCTATTGGGGAATGCAGAGCAGCCAGGGGAAGCTCCAGTGTGTGCTTGTGTTCGGAAAGCCATGGCTCTCACCCCTGACACACTGCAAGCCCCAAGTCCTCAGGTTTTGGAGGATAATGAAGAGACAAGAGCAACTGCTTGGAAGCAGCTTGTTCTCCAGACTGAGCAGATTGACAAGGTAACCTCTGATAATAATAAGCTGACCAAACCCCTCAGACACGGACTTGATCCCTTCTTTCCCTGTTCTAGGTCAAACATCCTGAATTGTATGATGTAAGGTGCTCAGGGTGCCAGGGCAGGCTGAGAAAAAGCCTCATCAGACCCCTTGTCAATACAAGGCACAAACCTGCTATCTGCAAAACACTGAGGTGCCTTTTCATGCTCAGCCTTCTTTTGAGATGGGCTTGTTCGGCTTTTTCAAAAGCAGAAAATTTAGCACCACTGAAAGACCCTAGAAAGGTTCTGCCCTGACTGCTGAGAACAGAAATGGGCTCCACTGCTCACAGTTGGCATGGAAGCATCAGGAAACAGCAACACAAGGTTGCCCAAAACAGGTTGTGACACTGGCCCCAGAGAGGGGTACAAGTGTCTGGACATCTGGACGGACCCTTGCCACTACAGGCAGCCATGGAAACAAAAACCAACACAGACAAAGGGGAACAGCTTATGATACAACACCAACACAGCTTCCCCAAGAGGGGTCTGTTCTCACAGCCAGCTGACCTTGCTATTTGTTCACCCAGATTTCACTGCAGAGACAGTTTGAGTGTCTCCCCACCCCCTGGAACCAGCGGGGTCCTTCAGGACAGAAAACTTTGAAGTTCTCCAATCCGAGGAGAGGACACACAGCCCCTCCTACTGCAACTTCCTCTAACCATGGTCATCCTGTTCAAGCACAAGTTTGGCTGTACAAGACATTCCCAAAAGCAAGGAAACATTAACATGCAAGTAGGAGCTGGGCAATGCTGAGCTGTTCTCAGAGCCTCTCATTTAATACGATCAACAGAAGTTTTTCAATTAATTTAGTGCATTTTCTACACACCAGTTTAAGACTTGTAGCGTTCAGGAGGCATTGGCTGGTGTCAGTAACACTATCAGAGTCCAGAACGAGTTACAGAATATTGACACAGAAGTTTGATCCACTTTTGAGTGCAGGACCAAAATACTACGTTCCCCTAGAGACTGTGCCTCCTTTAAAATCTGCCCAGACTTTGGGTCGTCTGCCAACATCTTCAAAATCATGATTTTCTGCTTTCCTTCAGTATGCAATAGCTGTGTTTTATTACTCAACTATATTAGAAAAAGGGTCAAAGATGTTTTAGGTGCTGTAAGAGTCCCACAGATGAACTTTCTAAACTGCCCTTTTAGCCTTCTGTGCAAAAAGTGAAGTATTACAGTGATTATTAAATAACATCTTCATCAATATTAAAAGTGAGTTTTTTCCCCAAAAAGTAAGCATTCTGTAAGAGTTAGGTGAACAATAAAATGTCCTCTGTTGAAGCTACTGTGGAGAATTCTTACTTGCTAGACTTCCAATAATTAAAATCTGCCTAAATAAATTACTCCCTGCTGCCCTAAGTTAATTATGTAAAAAAGATATCATCACTGGTGACTCTCTTGTTTTGATGATGATACTGAGTCAGACACCTAAAAGAACAATCAAACTCAATGCTAAGCAACTTATTTATGTTTGGCTTACCACTGTTATTGATAAGAACATTATTTTAGAGAATGCCCACTGAGAGCTCAGCTCCTGGATAGCAGTTGTTTGATAATTAATGTTTTCTTCCTACTGGCATGTTCTTCAACTCTCTTTCTTCATATTCTCAGATTTTCAAAGTACAGTAATAGTATTTCATGCAACAGAAACCCCTTGTTCAAGAAGAGTTAGAGCATGAAAGTAATCAACATCACAACAGCATTATCTTGTATTTTTGGTAATAACTACAAGCCCTTCTAGAATGCTTTTCCATCACTGGTTTCAGCATTTAAAAAACAACATTGAAAATCTTTACCTATATTTTACAAATAAGGAAAATGAGGCATTTATAAGTGATTTATCTAAAACCTCCTAGTGAGCCAGTGGCAGAATCAGGAGCAGAACTCAGTTCTGCATTACTGCTTTCAGGCCCCAAAAAATCAAGGGATGAACAGGAATGGAAGGGAACTCAAACGAGTGGAGCTACAGCCATGGCTCTGCCTTAGGAGCTGCCCTACATTCTCACAGGTTGTGATTTCTCAAGCAGGTTGTGGGCTCTGGCAGGGCACTCTGAGGAGAGTTGCACCAGTTTTGTGGTACCACTGGTCCCTCACTGTGCACATCCTGTGGGTTTCACCTTTCAGAACTCCCGCTGTACAAGCAGAAAAAGGGCCCAAAGCTGCCCCACACCCACAACACCTCTAACAGTAACACATTCCCATTTTCACTGCTGCACTGCTGAACAGCTTGATTTTTAAAAATTCAACAAACACATCCAAAAAATGGATGATTTTAAGGTATGGAGTGAAATGGGTTCTTTGTGTAGCAAATTGTATGGGACATATAACATGCCCGTTTGTGAATTTGTTTGTAAGTGTGTGTCAGCTGCATGATGAAACCAAAACCGTCACTGCTTAGTGAGTCAGCATCCAAACCAGCATCAGGACTGGGAGAGAGCACAGTGTTTATGGAAAACAGGGAGAGCCAAGGGGACAGGAATAAATACACGACGTGTTTAATGTAGCACCTGGGTGTGTGGAGACTTAGGAGCCCCCAGATGAAGCAAACTCAGATGCTGTGCTTTTCTAATGCAAACATTTTTAAAGGCAGAAGAACCTAGGCCACAGGGGAAGAAAAAAATATATAAAATTAGCCTTCACAGCAACTTCCTGCTCAAGAATCTAATGGGAACAGTATCTTGTATTCACTTGTCCTGTCTCCAGTTCTGAATGAGTGCTTAAGTATTTGCAAGTCAGCTGTGCAGTGAGTGGAAGAGTGATGCTGCAAATTCGTACTATGTATTTTGAAAAAAATGAAAATGTGGGACAAAACCTTCACAAAATCCTCCATCACAGCAGTTTGACTTCATTTAATTCCTTGAGAGGGCACCCCCAGATGTGCATTTGTCTGCAGTGTAGGCGCATGCTCACAGTTTACAGCAGAGTCCAGATTTCACCCACCATGTCTTGGATTCTAAAAAATTCAACCAGGACTTCATTAAGCCTTACACTATTTCAAAAAAATTAATGTAGAAGTTTAACAGTTTGCCATAAAACATACTGCAACTCAGTACCAGAGCTAGCTGTCAAGGTCAACAAAGTTGTTTACTGCACTTCTGTTAAAAGTTCCCATTCTGCAGTCCACCTTTTCTGTTATTCCTTTTCATTTATTTATCCAGAGAAAACCAGGCTTTTCCTGATTTTCCTTTATATTTCTGTTTAAGATATTCAGAAGATTTGCCTGCCAGGAATCCTCTTGCCATCATTTTGTGGCAAAGACTATTTGAACACCCGCTCCCTAATACAGGTCCACTGTAGCAAAGCAACTGAACAACAAATAGAGACCCTACTCTAATAAAAGCAAATCTGAATAAGTGATAAAACTTCTACAAGCCCATGAATGGAGAACATCTAAGTGAACAACAAGAACCATATTCAACTCCTGCTGAGGTCAGGGCAGAGGTGCTGCCTATCACTGCACAAGCACTGAACCTAGCACAGACCTGCCTTTTCTAGCTCTGTCTCAGGCAATCCTAAGAGCCCTGGAGGAGACAAATGGGGTTTTTTATTTATTTTTGGTGGGCAAGAACAAAAACAGAAACCACTGGCACCAACATCCTGTCTTCTGTAAAATGCCTGAGGCTCACTGTACAAATAAGCTTTCCATTTTCATCTTCCTAATGCTATTTTTAGAACATCTTGGCAGTGCCAGATGCCTCTTTCAGAGGTTGGACTCTCCAGAGCTGGAGTTAAGATTTATAACCATGTGCTGGCTGGCCACAGATGTTGAAGACAACAGGCCTGTGGGAAAAGCACCCCCCCAATTGTTAAGATGACATTGTTCAAAAAGCTGTTCAAAATAGCTACTCACAGCATCTTGAGTATTTCCACGTAGCAGCCCAGGATCCTGTCAGCCTGGGCACTCAGCTCGATGCTCATGGTGCTGCAGGTGGGGCTGACCATCAGGCAGTCGATGAGGTTGGGCTCGCTGTCGTTGCCAACGCTGGCTGTCATCTTCTGATTGGCCGTGTTGTTGCGCTCCACTTCCACGTGGATCTCGTTGGAAGTGACAATGACCGGTTTGAGACGGGATTCAGTCAAGGTGGCCTCTTGAGAGACCAGGTCAGGACTCGTGTGAAGAAGGCGGAGGGGGAGGTTGGGCTTTCGGTCACACTGCTGCTGGCAGCCATTCCGAATTTCCTTCAGGCTTGGCGAATTGTCCCGACTGAATTTTAAAAATAAACAAATCATTTCAGTAGACAGACATACCAGCAGAGAGCTGGAGAGAGAGTGCAACACTGAGAAGCCACGATTTTTTGCAATTTCCCACTGCATTTCACCCCAGCCCATTGGATGGCTTTCTCCTGTGTAATCGGATTACTGAAATCAATTAAAAACATTAAAAGGCTCCAATAGGACTGCTCTGTAGCCCCCATTTTACAAAGATTTGAGCTTTTCATTACTGTAATTGACAGGCCAGTTTAGTCTAAAGGTGAACTTTCCTGTCCAAGTTGTGCAAAGCTGTAACAGAATCCATGCCCAAGTATGTATCTGGCTATAGTACATGCCCAGACATTTGTCTGCAGCCCTCGTGTCTGGAATTTGTGTTGGACACTGAGCAGCCCCTGTCTGTGCTCTACCATGAGGAAAGTCAGATAGGCATAAACAAACAGGAAACACAGCAGAGGGGAACCCTCGGTGTCTACTGGAAACTGGCTCGTGTGTCAAGAACTGCAGCGTCTATTTTGTGGTAAGAGAGGAATCAGGGTTTCCACAATAACGGAGACAGCGCTGTGCAAGCAGCTCGGGTTCAAAGCTGCAGATGCACAGGGATTTACACACAACCCCTTCTTCAAGGTCTCACCCTTCAAGGTCTCACCCCTGCCTTTGCTCACTCCCTTGGTGAGTACCAGGGAATGAAGGTTCAGCTTCTTTCAGGTTTTTTAGCACACACCCACCTCACACTGATCTTGTTAAGCAGTGCCATGGGTTTGGAAGGGAGTAACACGTGGTCAGCTGGGAATTCATACTGACCTGTTGATAAATTCCTCGTAACAGGAATAAATGGCAGCTAAGCAGACAGCTACAAGATTTGGCAGGACTCTGGGATGTGGGCATTGTCCCGTTGGACCATGCATGCTGAAAAACAAAAAACAAGATGATATCATTGTGAGCGAGATTTCTGTGGGCAAAACCAGTCAGACAGAACGAGGTGTCAGACCTGGACAGGTATCCTTGGGGGATCTTCAGAAGGGCCATAACAGAGAGATATTTTAACCCTGTAAATCCAATGGCCCTATTTAGGAACAAGGGTAAGCAAGCTGAATCATCAATTTAAATTATGTGGTATCCCTAAAGTCCTCCCGAAATCTCACACATGAGTGAGCACTATGAGGTTGAAAGTTAATTTGAATCATTCTGCAGAGGCTTTGAGTCTAGATGTATGAGAAGAACGTACACACAGCAAAGTCCATCTGCTTGCAGTGTGGAAGTAGGCAGAAAACCTCAGCCTTATTAGAAAATAACATTTTTAAAAAGAGACTTCAGCAACGCTGCCTGATGGACTCGATTTATTCGCTGTTTGCCAGTACCAAAAAGCACCAGCTACTTTTAACAGCCCGTAAAGAGATAAAGCAGGGTTGGGAGAAGTAACACAGCAAAGCATGGACATAGGATTGGAAATACACCATAAATGAAATGTAACTAACCTGTGAATAAACTTCTTCACCACCTCCATTCCAGCATTCAGCTCGTTCAAAGACAGAATGTACTCCTGAGTAAAGAGCCGCAACCGAGGGCACTTCCCAAAATCCTGTCCAAGAAGGAGAGACTCGGTGAGGATGGTGAATGTACATCGAAACTGTGGGTTTTCAAAAGAAACCAGCTCAAACATAACTGAATTCACATTGCTGCTATGCTGACAGCTTCAAGAGAAGAGCCTCACTGCACACTGAAGTAATGTTCTCCCCACTAATAATGACAGGGTTTCCAATCTCTTCTTTTCTTTATACCCACTTTGAAACAAACAACTAAAAACCAAAAAAATCTCACCTATACTTACATCTGTTCTGCACTTTTCACTTAGTATTTTGATTTTGAAATACATTTTTTTTGTTAGGCGCTTTGGCTTCCACTCCTAACTGCAGATTTTTAGAACTGAAACTCAAAAAATAATATTATATTTCCATGTTTAGTGTGATACCTATTCTGGTCTTAGAGAAAATCATTTTGACATGCAATCAATAAGCAATCAAGTACAAAACCAGAGATCAGTTTTTTCTCCAGGGATTTCACTCCAGCTACAACGTGAATTTGACAGGTGAGCTCAAGAGTTACTTTCTTTAAATCCCACAGTCAGAGAGGCACCTGCTAACTGAAATCCTGCATCTCCTCACATCACCTGCTATTTTTAGATGTGAAAGGAGTAAATTCTGCTGTCTGGTGAGTGTTATTCCACAGCACATTTCCTCACATTTACACAGGTGTAACCTTATTACACAGGTGTTGCAGAACTACAGAGCTGAATTTCCAAGTGGGGAGCAAGGTCCACTGAGGACAAACAAGCACTCCCAGTTATCCCTCCAGCAGCTGCCTGTGGAAGTTATCCTGAAAAAAAATACATGGCAACTGAAATTTTAAAGAAATGCCAAAAATGGTAATGAACTGGTGGTGGCCTGTAAAAGGGATGATAAACTCCCAGAGCACCAAAACCATCTTTTAACTCATTTTGGTTTCAGGCACTTCTGTAGCACAACCTGTATTAGTATCTGATAAGTTTTACAGCCAGAGAAAATGACCAAACACTTAAAAACAAGCTTAGGCTGAACAAGGTCTCCTTCAAGCCCCAAGTGTCACCCTGCTGGTACTGAATGGCTGCCTGGTAACTTCACCCAGCAAAGGGACTGTGGGCAATTCCACATTTGGTATTACAATTAAAATCATTAAACTTCTAACAGCTCCTTCTGACAGGTGCAAATACCCTTATCCAAGGGCAGGAGACCATGTGTGCTTCATACAACATTTGATTAATTTCATGAACATGCCTTGCAAGACAGTTTTTGCAACTGCAATTTGCTTATGAAAGTTTTCAACCCATCTAGGTGTCCTAGCTGAAGCTGGAATCAAAGTCCAAGAGATCATAACAAGGATGTCATTGCCAACCTCTGTAAAATAAAATATCTCTCTGAATATAATACGATGCCCTGTCACATACCACCGACACCACCAACACTGTTTGCTCAAAAAAACGAAAAAAATGCTTATATTCAAACATTTGGGCTGAGCCTATGAACAGCTGAAACCCAAAGGTTTGGGAGGTTGCTGAGTACTCCCCAAACCATAGATAAATGAGACACTCTTTCTCCATTTTATAGGTAGAAAACTGTGGAACAAAAGTTGTTGGGAATTTTCAAAGGCCACAGAACACACTGGAGGCAAAGGTGGGAAGAGCCAGCTCAGCCTCCTGCCCCAAGGACTGCATGGGGCCTCCTGCGGTGACGAAGTTCAGTGTCCCCCTAAAGAGTAACTCATTTATGTGCACACACACACACACATTCTCTAAAGCACTATTCAGTACAGAAGTCCCCAGAGAGTGGTAAAGTGCCCAAATCCACTCCAATTAATACCTGACACCATAAATTCCCCGACCACACGCTGCGGTACAGACATGTTGATTTTCAATCTGCAAATGTTAAGTATGGTAAATATACCCAATTCTCTGAAGCTAACCAAATACAAGCATTACACTATGCATTTAGATTTTATTTGAGACCCCTCAAGAGTTCTGGATGCTTTAAAAAAATCAGTCTGGAATCCAAGAATAACATTTACAGAATATTTCACTGAACACTACAGAATATTCAAAAATGTTTACATGTCTGCAGAGTGCTGGCACAGAGCCAGGAATATGACCTTTCTGCCATCTTGGGCTTTTTACCTAGTTCTGTAAACTCTGGGAATTAAATAATAAGATTGGAAAAATAAAAAATATGATCTGTTTTCTACTGGGTTCATGCTAATCACAGCATGACAACAGATGGTCTCTAAAATTACGAGTTAGTGAAAAGAAGTTGATTATGAAGTTACAGAGGTTCATCCTTGAGATCACAGCCAAATCAACTGCCTTAAATATTTTATTTATTTGTTGTTCTTTGCCACTGCATTGTGAAGTAAGACTTCTTCATGTAACTTAAAAACCATGGCAGGAAATAATATGCCACAAAAGCTGGAGAGCTGGTAAATACCCCAGACCTCTCTTAAGAAAGGAACATGGATCATGTAAGAATATTTTCACAGTTTGGGGGATAGGGATTCTACAGAATGGAGAGCAAAGCAGGGCATTTATTTCAAACAATGACAAGGAATTGATCAGCAATGAGAAGAGAGAAAGTCTGGGCAAGAAAAGCCATAAAATGACAGAGTACCTAAATCCAGCAGCGAGAAGGAAGAATAACAGTAGAAAAGCATAAGGATATTCAGGAAACCTAGGTAAGAACTCATTGGATATGAGCCTAAAGAAAAATGGAAATACAGAGAGCTGGTGGTGTCTTACAGAAAAAGTGTTGAGGGCCCCACCTCCAAATCAACAAAGTCCCCATTCTGGTTTTGTTATTTATTTGATTTTAAACTGTTTTAACTGCAAGGATGGCATGCGGGGAGTAAACAGAGAGCCATGGGCCAGGTGGGAGAGAGCTGGAGCTGCATATGCTGGCAGTGCTGCCAAAAGAAACATCCCTCAAAACATGGCTTTGCTTAGATGCTTTTGAGGATCCCACTGAAAGCTTATTAGTTCTGCACTGATGAAGTAACACACAATTACATGTAGCATTCACAGTTTGGGGGGCAGACTTAGATACCACAGCACATTACAGGCAACAGAGCAGCTGCTGATTACAAAAGATAGGGCAGTAAAACTTCTCCAGGCTGCTGGAGCTCCCATGGCACGAGCACTCACCATGTTGTGTTTGAGAATCCTCTGTACCACGGGGGTGAACACCTCGATCACCACCATGGACCGCGGGCGCTCTCGGCAGTGCTGCAATGAGCAACAAACAGGTCAGTTGTGAGCTGCAGGTATTATGGACATGGGTCTCCCCTGGCTTCACACCCCACGTGGGGATTACCCCAAGATTAACAAGGTCCAAGGGCTAAATTAATCTTTCCTGGGATTAGGGTACTCCTAACACGTTCTTATGGATTTGCTGGCATCCAGTAGAAGATTCCCATGGGAGCACACAAACTGTGCAAATTCCCTTCCCTGTTGCCTCTTCCTCCCGAAGCTCACTGCAGTGTACCATTCTTATATATAGTCAATTTTTTTTTATATATGGTCAAAGGTCTTATAACCTTTTGGTCAAATTCAGTTGAAGACTGCCAACAGTTTTAAAAGGAAAGGGGCTGGGGACAGGAAGCAATGTTCATACAGGCTATTACACTGGAGGTTTGTAACATCACAAACCTCCTTTCCTTGGGATCCAGGCTAAAAACCTGTGGTGGAGCTTGGAAGGTACCAACAACCCACTCTCCCATCACAGAATAAAATATACAATCATAATGTAGCAGTCAGAGTAATTTAGGTTGGGAAGGACCTTTGAAAGTCATCTGGTCCAACACCCCACTCAAGGCAGGGTGGATTTTGAAGATAAATTCTCTTTCTCATTACCCTGTACACTTCAGTTCTGCAAAGCCCATAACCTGTTTCCCTTCCTGCAACTATACACACCCCATCCCACACATTCACAGACAATTAGGTGCCCATCTCTGATAGAGATCAAAAGCAAAAAACTCCAAATCAGGAATAAAAATGCCTCGAGTCTGAGGCTACAGATGACCTAATAGTGCTTATAAAAATGCAAGTCAGAGGAGTTTCTGTAACTTGACTCAATTTCTGTAGGAAGAAGTAGCTGATGAATAACTCTGGATGGGAATTACGAGCAGCATCCAGAATGTTTGACAAATGCATACCCAGTCATCAATAAGCAAATTTAAGCAGACTTGAAACTAAAATACAAACGGGCCTCAAGGAAGAGTAGGATTTTTAAATCCACAAGGTCTGCAATCCAAAGTACTCAAAAGTCTATGGATAAAGGATACAAAATGCAGCACAAGCATGGATTTACCAGAAAAGAGTCCTCACGATCTTCTCACTGCCATTACCCAATAACAAAACACCATAAGGGCTGAGTTACACACATCTGAACACAGTGGCTCCAGTGATTTCTGCATTAGCTAAACACAACGTGCAGTAGGACACCTCTTGTACCCAGACTGAGGTGTGGGAGTCTCAAAATTTTAACTCTCACACAGTATCAGGACAAAACAGCCTGATATACTAAGCATATGATTGTATTTATCATAATGGTGCTGTTCACTATTCCAGTATCATTGCTTGCTGACCAAAAAGTGAAATCAGTCTGGGCAGGAGGTAAGGAGTTAAAAAAAACAACCTCCTGCTCAAAGAACTACATTCACACACAACTATGAGATTTCAGAAAGCAAAGCTGTTCTGATACCTTGCAGAAGAATTCACAGAGGTCAGGAGGAGGATGGTTGTTTTCCAGCAAAGGTGCAATTGCCTTTAAAAAGAAAGGGAGAAAAAAAGAGGAAAATTCAATCACAAGGCTGTAACTGGAATAAGCATATTACAGGGAAGTATTTTTCTTGGGGGGATAAAAGCTCGCTTTTAGAAAAGGACAAAAGCATCAATAAAGGAATTAGAGGTGGGCTGTGTGTTCATTTTACAAGTAAGCTCAAGCATACCTCTGCTATGAATCCTCAGAAAACTCTGCTTTTAACTACATCAGTGTAAATACGTAAAACAGGCAAAGGAGTGCAATGTTTATAATGGTTTAAATGGAAAGAGGAGCAGACCAACTGCTTTGGGATGTAATAAAGCAAGGATGAATTTGGCTCACTGTTCCAGTTGGAACATCTCCCTGAAAGAAAAAACTGAACACCAAACACACATATCCTTTGTGGAGGAGTTCAAGCTCTTTTTTGTGAGCAGGAGCTCACTAAGAGCAACCTAGCACTGTTCTTACCTGGGAGGACCCTATTTATCAAAATCAAGCATCTAAGTTTGTAAAAGCTGAGATCAACCATTCCTTTGTTGCTATGCAAACCAATGTGCTTATGCTGGGTAAACACATTAGAGGTCATACCTGCCACTGAGGGGGTAATGAACTTATGCTGTTGTTACTTCCTTTGTAAATCAGAAAATGGTACTAGAATAATATATTCTGTGTGGTGGTGCCTTCAGGCTTTTCCACCCTTCAGTTAAAGGGATTCCCAGTACCCATTGCAATGTAAGACAATAAACACAGCAGCCAGGACATTTTGTATTAAGCAACTGAATATCAGATATTTTATCTGGATGGCACCTGGGGTTTTACTAAGGCAGCCTGCTTTGGGCTTTGCTCTCACTTTCATCTCCTTCCTTACTCAGCCCTGTGAGTCTGCTTGCAATGGCCATGTTTCACAGCAGCCAGTCTCACACACAAACAGATGAAGATTAGTGTGAATTTTCACAATGCAACCCAAGCACATCTGCAAAGCTCTGTTTGGTTACACAGAAGAACTATGAAGTTTCTACTCAGTATCATGTGCCATCCTTCTGCAACTGTTCACTCCTCCTCTGGTGGTGGCCCAGCCACAGGGGACTGATGGAGAACACAACCCCATCCAGTGAGACCATAACAAAAGCAGACATGTGCTGCTTCACATTGCCCAGCCATGGGAACACGTGCTTCCCCATCCTGAGCAGGAAGGGATTGGTTGGGATATTGATCTGCTCCAGCACCATCCAGAGAAGGAAAGCTGGTCCCATCTGCACGGCCAAGCACTGTGTACTTTCCACATGCTACACAAATACACAGCATTAGCAATACTTTCCAGGAATAGCCCAGGTTATCTGGGTAATGGCAGGGAGCTCTGAATGCCCAGGAACTGCCAGCTCCTTAATGGCTTGGGCACAACTTACACGAGGGCAGGACTTGAACTGAAGCAGCCATCACCCAGAGCAGAGGAATAACACAGGCTGAAAGGACCTTTGGAGGCCACCTGGTCCACCTTCCCAGCTCACAGCAGGGCCATCACACATCTTTCATTAAAAAATTCTTCCCCCAAAAACAACCAGTTGTAACTGGGGGCCTGAACTACCCTTGGCACTAGACTTAAACGAAAGCTATAGCCAAGAAAAGTAAATGCTACCTCAGAAACTTATCTCCGTAGCTGATTCCAGCTAAAAGGATATCTTAAACAGCAGTTCAACACAATTAACACCTACTGGCAGCTACCTGCCACCTTGTTATTTTGCAGAAAGAGTCACAGAGATGTGATACAATCAGGTGGTGGTGAGGCTTTAGATTGGATTACTGGGAAAATCTGGAAATCGCCAGAGAATGAAATTAAATCACAGTGATGGGGAACCAACCAAGCTCCTCCTCCCTGATAAACTGTTGAGATTTTATACTTTGTTTCACAAGCAACAGAGCTGCCATTTGATTCACCTATTTCTATGTCTAAATAAATGTAACCTACAAAAAAGAAAAAAGTTGAAGAGGATATTTTTACAAATAAGCTAGCAGGGGGTTAAACTGGAGTGACACATACTCCTATCCACACTTACAACAGCAATCACTTGCTCACATACCCTCAGCAATGGAGACATTCTGCCCCTCAGGAAACTACTCAGCCTAAGGGCTCTATAGGGCACATCTGGAAATGATGGGGCTTGACTATTTAAAGTACATCTATAGATATGGATATTGCTGTGTAGCTTCCTAAGGAGGCCCTTTGGAGAGACTATTAACACTCAACATGCTGTGCTCTCTCACACAGGCTGACGAGAAAGCTTTATTGTAATTCATCTATGAAACAAGGAAAGAGAAATTACAAAGCCACACAAAAAAATAGACAAATGGTTTTGATTCCTGCCTAAGCTCAGCAGCATTGGTGGAAAGGCTTTCACATTTGCCCTACTTCACTGGGGCAGAGACAAGCACTAACAGAACTGTTATCAAACAATATAGATTTGTCCTCAGCTTTTGACAGAAGGATACTCACCACAATAATGCTCTCGTGGTCTTGAGTGGTTAAGTTGTTGTTCTGAAAGAGTTGAACAGAAAAGAGATGAGTGAACCAAGAGCACTCTTGAGTTGGTACATCAGCACACACAGTCCTCAGCTACCGCCAGACACAAGCAGAAAGGCTCAAGACTCAATTGCTTATTTTCTGAATAAAAGCCAATGCATAAAAACCATACTCCTAAAGAAGGTGGTACAGAGCCTGCTGTGAGGGGTGGTGCAAGCCTTCACTGCTCCCTCAGCTGAGCACACAAACACCAGGATGCCAGAGGAGGTCTCAATCAGTTCGAAAGGTAAAGCCAGCAATACATTTCTTTAAAATGTTTTCTTAGGACAAGTTGTATGTTTCTACAAAAATTATTAAAATGATTGTTATGGTGTTGGATACCATTTGTGGCCAGTTTTCTCGAAATTCTTTCTTTAAACATGGTACCAGGAAAAGCCAATAAATGAACTGGAAGTCACCTATGCTACCACCTATGCAGAAGAGCTTGCTCTGTGCTTTTTCAGCAGCATGATCCATCCAGAGGTTACAGAGTTGTGAGTTGCTAAGGTTTTTGACTATTGCAAGAAAAAACAGTAGTGGATTTTTTTGCTTATATCAAATCCTTCCACTATCACATCAGAACTAAGACATGAAAAGCCTGCTTGGCATTACATTTCCTGTCTGTGAAAAGTTAAATATTTGAAACAGATGTTATAGGAGGAGGATAGATGACTCTGAAGAAAAATATTTTTCTTTACCAGAATTAGTAAAAATACAATAGCTACACAATTAATTTATTGGTGTATATATATATATAGGTACAAAAATTATTGGCCATGAAAGTAAAGCCAATGGAACAGAAGTCAAAGGGAGTTTTGCCACTGACTTAAGACATGAGTTAGACCCATGATAAATTTACCGTAGATAATTAAAAAAACCAAAGAAACACAAACTAACCAACCAAAAAAACCAAACCTACAAACTCAAGATAAATGGGGCTTGTTTTGTTTCTAGAAATCTACGTAACATGGGTCAAACTTGCCTTCTTCCCAGCAAGTGCAAACTCCACTCAAGTCAGCAGAAGTCACGAGCAGACTCACGGGCACAATTTTGACAGCCCAAGTTAAAATAAAACCCACCTCCAAACTTTTAACTGTTTGTCTCTCATCTGAGAGCAACAGGAGCCCTGCTGAGGCCGTACCTCTGAGAGCAGCTTGGACACAATCTCCAGCGGTGCCTGGTGGATGGAGTCGTCCTGCAGCGGGGACGTCAGTGCCATGTCCACCAGCGTCCGGATCTCCTTCAGCACCACCTCCCAGCGGCTGGGGTTACTCAGCACCTTCTTGTACTTGTAAATCTTCTTCTGCAAGACACGTGAAAGGGCCACACTGACACCACCATAAACCCCTTGAATGGAGCTGTGCTTCCCACTGCCCAAGTGGACTCCTTGGTGTTTTGAGTTCTGCCTTTTCTGGTGGCTGAAAAGCCACCTAAGTGGACAAGAAAACCTTTTATGTTTAAACTAATTTCTTCTCTGGAAGCAATGAGAAACCATGATTCTTTTCATTTTAAAATGAGTTTTTTAACTTTTTAACTCCAGAGCATCCTTCTTTTCATCATCTCCTCTCGCAAACACCTTCTTCCTCAGGCTAACAGCAGATACCTGCCATCAAACTGTTTCTAAAGCTTAAGTCCTTTTTAAGAGACTCATTAAGCAAGGGGGAGAGAGAGAGGCCATCAAAACATTACTCTTATGGATCCTTTATTCTGAATGTAAATTCACATTCAGAACTCATTTAGATCAATTTCACCAAAGCAAGAAAATCTCGTAGCCCAAGAGCTTTTCTTTTCTGTCTTGAAGGACCCTGAAAAGTCATGCTGTCACTGTCCAGTTGTAACAGAAGCCAACTTGCAAAGTCTCCAAATCTTCCATCCAACAGCATTTCCACTCTCAAGAACAGCATTCCTGATTGCCTAATTCCATCTGCCCCAGTTCCCTGCATGCCCCTGACCATGTCCAAGCTATTTCACCAACTGCCCCATCCACAGACCAGCTGGACAAGCAGAGGACAACTCTTACTCCTCAGCAGCCATGTGACCACAAACTACCCGAACAGAGGCTGTTTTATATTATAAATAGCAACCTTTAGAGAAAACCCACCCACCCAAATTCCCAGAGTTAGCTTGATGGTACTCTACAAGTTCAAGGAAATGATGATGAGTGTTCAAATGCCACTCCTGAAAACAACATGAAGGGCACAAGAGAGCCAGGAGGGGCTCCACAAGAGCGTGGAGGCAGTGCCAGGGGCAGGGAAGGAGCTCTGCACTGAGGGACAGCACTGCCAGGACCCCACCTTGTGTTTAGTTCACACGCCCTTCCCCTCTCCTCTCTGCATGAGCCTGGTCCCCTGCAAAAAGGGATGTCGAGAAGTCTGGACACATACTCAGGTTTATTTAACAGCACCAGCTGGGCACTTCTCTGTTTACATGAAAACATCAGTGTTTTGCACTAAAAACGGATCTTACATTCCTCAGCAGCATTTCCATGAAAATCACATAAACTGCCCATTTTGTGCAGCTTGCAGGTTCAGCTGCACGTTTTGGGCCATACCTCAGTGCCCTCAATGCAGAGGCTTTACCTTTTTAAAGAGCCTGTGTGCTCTGTTTTGTTTTGGAGCTTTGCGGCTCCCGGCATTTCCCCCTGCACTCGCCCAGGGCAGCCCCAGCAGGAACCATCTGACCAGGCTGGCTCTCTGCTTATCAGCCACTTCCTTCCCATCCTGCAGCAGATCTCCTGCTCAACAGCAAACAGCCACCTCTGTACCCCCACCCAAAACACGAGAGAAGAGAACAATGCAGAAAAATACAGATTTCAAACGCACTGGGTTTGTCAGCATGGTTAGAGGGGGGAGAGGAGAGTGGCACTGGGCTGACATGTAAAGGCTGATAAAGCAATCCAATTATCTTTTTAATTAAATTCATGCCAAGTACAAAAGCACATTGGCAGTGCAGTTCACACTTTCAGTGCATTTTAAGCCACTGAAAAGCTAAAGGAACATAAAAACATGCTGCAGATACTATCAAATGTGGCTGGGATTTCAGAACTGCACAAAAATCTTTGTACTTCTGAGTTCCTTGGGAGAGAGAGAATCCAACAGTGATTTTAAGCTACCAGCACTACTTCCACATCAGAGATTTCTTGGACTCTTTAGGAAACCTGAATCATAGAATTTAATTTTTCTTATTCATGTAGTGCCTTTATTTAGGGTCTTTTTGTTAGACCCACTTCAGCACTAAATCGAAGACAACCAGACAGTTTTTTGACTGGAAACCACTCCTTTCTGACTAATTGAGGACACTAAACTCAACTGGCTCAACAGACACAATTTCCAATGCTGAAACTTATTCCTTGGCCCTGTGCTGTGAAGAAGTCAAATTCAAAGCAGAATTGGAAGCTGACAAAACGTGGGGACAGGGAGGATGAGAGTTAGACCACTGGGTTATTGCATCCCTGCCTGCTCTGGGCTGCCCCTTTTTGGGTGAGCTACAACTCATTTGCAGAGCAGCTCCTTCAGCCTAAGGGGCAGCTGCTGAAGGAAACTCTTGCCCAACAGGACGCGGCTCAGACAACTGAACCACAAATATCCTTCTTTTCGCTGTGAAATCCACTCTTGCTTGGGATGAGGGAGGAGCAAGGGAGTTTTCCTTTCCCTTTTAGAGATGTCCACTAAAAGTCAGAATTCTGATGATGCTGACGCACATAAGAGGGAAGACAGAAGGAGCTTCACTCGCTGCCACGCAGGGGAGACCCACCAAAGCTGCTGCTCAGGGCAGGCAGACAGGGACTCAAAGGGAGCACCAGGAGACAGCCACCTTTCAAGTAATGCCAAGCCTGCTGCAAGCACAAAATCCAAACTTAGCAGTGTGTGCTTCACATTTCCAGCACAAAGGATTGCACCACACTGACAGACTGAGCTGCAGTCTGACATTATGGGAGTCTTGAATGATGGTGGGAAAGCAGCAGGAAATAAATAAATAAATAGAGGAGCCATCCCCAAGAGGGTTGAACTCTGCTGTCCTGAACCTTTGGCCATGGTTACGCGGCTGTTTTTCTCAGTAGAATGCTTTTCACTGTTGAGCGCCTTGCTGAAAGCCTCAATTAAAGGCTGAAACCTATCAGTGGGTTACAGAAGCAATTTGCTGTGTCTCAGCAAGCACTCAGGCAACACCGAGCCATCTGCTCCATCCTACCTGCACTGGCTCTGGAGTAGGGAGCAACAATCACTCACAAGCTGAAAAACAAAGCTGCCTGCTAAGGACCTGCACGGAGAACAGGAATGTCAATCCAGGGGTCCACTCCCCTGCATGTAGGTGTAAAAGATGCCTTCAGTTGCTGAAAAAATTCACACAACATTTACCACTACTAGCCTGAACAAGAAAAATACCAGGGTAGGAATCCAGTTTCAAGTGGGGATTCACTAAAAACAGCAGCTCCTGTGAAAATTTATGTGAGTGAAAATAAGACATGCCAACTCGGAATTTGACCCTCCTAGTTACTGACCAGCCAGAGCCACACAGCCAGTATCACTCCAAAATCTTGCCATGCTGACTTTAAATGCAAAACCACTGAATTTAATAAGTACCCAGAAGAAGCAGCATGAGGAGAATAAGTGACACTGGCAGGGCATCCTTCATTCTCAAATCACTCTAATTAATTAAGTCTTGCAGAAACTCAAAGACCTAAGTCTCAATCCTCTTTAACAGGAGGAAAGAATTGAAGTCCACATATGAAAAATTACTTTTCTAGACTTATTAAGCTAGGAAATGTGACAAAAATCTATAGGCAGTGGGTTTTACCATCAAAAGCCTCTGAACACTACTGTGAACAGAAAGTTCAAGAAAGCCTAGAAAACTTTCAGCTTTTTTCAAGTAACATCTTGGTATGTTTTTCTATCCTATAATGGCTTCATCTTGTAGCCCTTGCTCATATACCACTTTCTTGGACAAGAATGGTAATACTGATGTAGTCAACAGCTAAGAAAAATGGACTCTAATGCACAAAATCAGCCATGGAACATATGCCTTGTTCAGCCCTAGCAAGACCTTTCATGTTAGACCATCTTAAAGCAGCCAGCACACCTGATCCAAAAAGGGAAAAATGAAGTTAGCCTTTTTGATGACAAAATTTCATCCCTGCTTTGCCACTGCCGGTCAGGGAACGTTCTGTACTCTCGGGAACCTGTCTTCCCATCAGCAAATACTATCTTCATTACATAAAGAAAATTAATGGCCATCCCTAATGCCGAGGAGCCTGCTAAATTCCGTCTCTCTCTCCCCTTTACCACGCACAGCTTGCAAAGGATCGCTCGCTTCTTTAGCGGGGATGCTGGAGCTCCGGCAGGAACGGGAGAGGCCAGAGCTCCAGCAGGAATGAGAAAGGCTGGAGCTCCTGCAGGAACGGGAGAGGCCAGAGCTCCGGCAGGAATGAGAAAGGCTGGAACTCCTGCAGGAACGGGAGAGGCCGGAGCTCCAGCAGGAATGAGAAAGGCTGGAACTCCTGCAGGAACGGGAGAGGCCAGAGCTCCTGCAGGAATGAGAAAAGCCGGAGCTCCTGCAGGAATGAGAAAGGCTGGAGCTCCTGCAGGAATGAGAAAGGCCAGACCTCCTGCAGGAACGAGAGAGGCCGGAGCTCCTGCAGGAATGAGAAAGGCCGGAGCTCCTGCAGGAACGGGAGAGGCCAGAGCTCCAGCAGGAATGAGAAAAGCTGGAGCTCCTGCAGGAACGGGAGAGGCCAGAGCTCCAGCAGGAATGAGAAAGGCTGGAGCTCCTGCAGGAACGGGAGAGGCCAGAGCTCCAGCAGGAATGAGAAAGGCTGGAGCTCCTGCAGGAACGGGAGAGGCCAGAGCTCCAGCAGGAATGAGAAAAGCTGGAGCTCCTGCAGGAACGGGAGAGGCCAGAGCTCCAGCAGGAATGAGAAAGGCTGGAGCTCCTGCAGGAACGGGAGAGGCCAGAGCTCCAGCAGGAATGAGAAAGGCTGGAGCTCCTGCAGGAACGGGAGAGGCCAGAGCTCCAGCAGGAATGAGAAAGGCTGGAGCTCCTGCAGGAATGAGAAAGGCTGGAGCTCCTGCAGGAACGGGAGAGGCCGGAGCTCCTGCAGGAATGAGAAAGGCCAGAGCTCCAGCAGGAATGAGAAAGGCTGGAGCTCCTGCAGGAATGAGAAAGGCTGGAGCTCCTGCAGGAACGGGAGAGGCCGGAGCTCCTGCAGGAATGAGAAAGGCCAGAGCTCCAGCAGGAATGAGAAAGGCTGGAGCTCCTGCAGGAATGAGAAAGGCTGGAGCTCCTGCAGGAACGGGAGAGGCCGGAGCTCCTGCAGGAACGGGCGCTGCCCTGGAGGGAGGGCTGTGGGTGCCAGCAATTGTTTATTTCTTGCTGAGCAACGAGGGCAGCTCCAGCAGGAGGGAAAAGGTCAGGCTCCCTCCTGCACCCAGGTCCCCTCAGCTCACTGCGGGGACGGCTGACACGGGCTAGTGTTACACTTCCATGTTGACAGTGCTTATGTAAAATGGAGGTGCCTCTTGCTAGATGCAAATGTGCAGAGATAAAAACAACACAGAGAGCAGGCTCTGGAAAGGTTTTCTCCACCGTAGCAGAACATTTTGTTCAAATGCTGCGTAACAAGGAACAGGAAGAGGCGCTGGCGGTGTCCTACACACATGTTGGCCTGTCCTACAAAGCCCAGGTGCACCATCTATTCTGCAGCATCACCTGCTGGCATTTTGTCCTTTAACTCATTATCTTCATGAAAACAAAGAGGGTATGGCATCCCAAAACTCTGCTATACCCATATTCTGCTTTTTATAACAGCAGGTATCACTTACTTCACATGGTATTCTGAAAAATACCTAAGGTTAACTTGTTGCTAACAGAATTTTCCCTCATAGTCAGAGAAGAGCTTAAATCGCCACCTGAATCCACTGAAAGCTTTGCAACTGTGTTCCTTCCTGCAACACTTACCAATATAAAAAAAAAAAAAATAAAAGCAACTTACCTGAAAAGACTAAGTCTATAAAAAGTCCCAATCCAGGCAAAGGGCTAGGGCTGGGATGAGTTTATGGAAACTTTTCTAAATCAGGGACTTCAAACTGCTCATGCTGCAGTAATCAAACTCTTCATGACCTTCTGGAAGTTCTGTACAGAAAGACAAATGTGCTGCTCTCTAAAATAGATGCAAAACAGCAGCAGCAAACTTTTGCACTCTACCATGTTTTCAGGTCACGGTATTTTTTGCATATTTCATTTTACCCAGTGCAAAATGCTGAAGTGCATCAACTTCTCTGCTTCAGTTGCTTCTGTGAATGCAATTGCCTTGGTTGAGGCTCACTTTCCTACAAATTCCTTGCCACAGGCCAGAGAAACAGAGGGAAATATTATAGGATAAGCACTTCTGATTCTCACTCAGTTAAGGTCTAAATAACACTTCGTTTTTTGCCAACTCATATGAAAAAGATTATGGTAAAATCACCATTATTTATTACACTGAGACTGGCACCTGTGAATCTATGTCCTGAATAAATACACCCAGTGACATTCTCTGCCCCAAGCAGCTCACGGTCAAGATGATTAAAAGCAAGAAGGAGAGAAAGAGCAAGAAAACCAAGGTGATTTCCTTGAAGTCATATGGCAATTCAGGAACAGAGCAGAACTGAGCTGTTCTGACCCTCAGGCCTCCGAGGCAATTGCTGGATCCTGGCACCCCAAGGAGAAGCGCCACTGGTGGGCACTGTGCCCGCGGCCAGTTGAATGTTGATACCCCGTTGCTGTGCTTCCCCATCTCCACATCTCTGGCCACCACCTTTTTCAGTCAACCCTGATTCACCTGGTTTTTTCCACCAGTGTCTCCCACCTTGCTCCAGATCTCACTAACCCAGGCAAGAACCCCCGAAGGCTCAGGTCAGCGCTGTCCCAGAGCTGACAGAGTTCAATGGGTTCAGCAAGCAGTGACGTGGGTTCAGCTGTTACTGATGCACAAGCTGGAACAACCACACAGACACTTCCCGCAGGCACAGAGTTTGTCCTTTGCTCAGGTACCACTGGGACAGTACCACTGCAAAGGAAAAGAATGCTGAAATAAACACAATTTTAAAAGGATGAAACAGAGATGAAACACGTTTCTGCTTGAGCCAAGAGAAGTGCAAAGTGGACAAGGAACGAGGTGGGGGTCACAGGGCAGGCTCCCCAGTCACCTCCCGGCATGACACTGGGCAGCTGCAACACTAATGCACTGAAGAACTTGCTCCTGAAGCATATTATATATCTTATCTACATATATATATATACACACATATATATCTCCACCTCCTCTGCACACAGCTGTCCCCTGATGGGGATGCCCCATCCTTCTGGGCATCCGCTCTCTGATGTGTTCAACATTACTGCAAAGATATCCTTCAGGAGCAACAGGGGGTGAGAGATGGAACGGGAAGGATATTCTACCCAAGGGCAAGAAAGAAAACTAAACCCACGAAATTCATGAGCTCCACTGAAGACAAACCTGCATGCAAATACAGTGTGTGTGCCTCCAAAAACTGAAAGCAACTCTAAAATTGTGGCTTCCTTCCAGCCCCCCTAAGCAGGGAGGGAAGAGGTCGTCCTTGGCAGACCTCCCCACTACCAAGCAGAGAAACTGAGCTTTGTTTCTGCTGGTGCCTTGTCTTCCTCTCGAATCCCTGCACAGCCCTTGGGTCTCTAAGATGCAGGAACACAGCTGGTCGAGCCAAACCCAGCTCTACCTCATTCCTGCATTTGAGATGCCGTAAACCCAGCTAGAAAACGCAGCAGGCCAACTGTGGCTCCAGCTGCACTTTGCCTGGGCTAATGCGGTTACTCTTGTAATCAGACCTGTCCACAGGGGAGACATTTTTTGGCATGGCCGGCACTGATGCATTCCCCGAAACCCTCCATCCCTGCTTCCATTTCCTTTTGGCAAACACTCCCATTCTTCAGGCCCCAGTTCCAGCACCAGCTTTACACTTCAGGCTGGCAAAACATCAGCTTTCATCCTGCACACAGCAACTGCTGTTCCGTGTTTTCCATGCCGGAGCCAAGTTGGGGTTTGTTTTTAATGTTGCTTTGGCTATGCGGAATTTCACTATGACTGCAGATACGTCTCCAGCAGAAGCACAAGCCACTCCCTGCTCAAAAAAAAGCCAAAAAGCCTTAGTAGAGACAAAGCTGGTGTCTTGGGTTGAAAATTCCATGTGACATCTCTGCAAATGAAGAAATATTCTAAAATATGTTGCCCATGAGCATTTCAGTGTTTTGTTTTGTTTGGGTTTTTTTTCTTACGCAAGTCACACAACACCTTTTCCTCGTGATCTTGGGCAGGAGAAAAAACTTCAAAACAGCTGATCAACACAGTTGTCCCAGACATACAGGAGAGGTCTGCCCTAACTGCAGGCTGGTAAGGTGGAAGTTTACAAACCCTCCTGAGGTGCTTAAATCTCTTCTGCAGAATGAGTGAGGAAAACCTTCACAGAGAGGTTGCTGGCCTCACACAACAGGGCAGGAGCCAGACACCCTGCTCGAGCTACAGGACTTGAACAGCCTCTGACTCACTAGCAGAAGGAAGGTTTTAAACATGTTTAGACACAACTGCCTCCTCTTCCTCTTGCAGGACACCTCACTGCACCCTGCTGCAGCATATTTGGCCCTTTTCTCCAGAGCGGCAAACGCCCCACATGGCCACTGTCTGTACATCAGGATCTCAGTGTTCTGGCAAAACCCACAGTTTCCAGAGGGGTGCGAGTCTGACCTGCTTCTGTATTTGCAGCATGACCCAGAGTCAGAAAAATCATGTTCAAAAAAAAAGAGAGCAGACTACTAGACCAAAAAGCAGGAACTTGTTTACCATACATACTCCACACTTTCTGAAGCCTTCAGTGTACTAACGGCACTGAGTGCACAGGGGCAAAAATGTAGTATTAAATAACCAAAGCACAGCAGACACTGTGTGACTGTGGATTTTGACAGGCACAGATGACACAAGACACTGTGACATTAAGTGCCACCAAGGTGTGGTTCTTGCTGCGTGCTGTGCAGAGACCTACCACTACTGACTACATTATAAAATGCCTCTGACACCCAGCTGAACTGATGCAGGTTCCTAATTCCTTTTAACTTCATGCCCTTTTATGTTCCACACGTGATGGCTGTGTCTGTGGAGCCTTGGCATCCACCAGCTCTCAGCCTGTGGTGGGAACAAATGACTTTGCCACTGCAGAGAAGAGATATTGTGTAGGGAAAAAAAAAGGAGCACGCACAATCTTATCATCACTGCACTTTGACCAGGTCTGGCAAAGCAAAAGCTGTGCACAAGGCCACCATGGAGCACAGCCAGGCATACCTGCTGTGCAGAGCCCCCCCTGCTCCGGCACTGCACCCTTCAGATCCCACTCAGGCACGAGAGAGCTGCTCATCACCGGGAAAACAGGACGTGGCCTCATCTGCAAGGCTGCACAACAGATGCCAGTAATTTCAGGCACGCGAGAACCCTGATAGGAAGAACTCGCCACCTGAGAAACCACCTCCAGCAAGGATTAAGCTACACATTGTAGTAACTGCTAACAAAAGATAACCTCAGAAAGATAATCTATCCCCCTTCTATTTTCTGGGAAATTCCAGTAAGCTGAGGTAGCACCGAGTAGCACACAAAGCAATTATTTCTTCCCAGATATGCAAAATGGATTAAAGAGCCACGTCATCCCTTTTCCTTATTACTCTCTACTGCTGGCAGTGGACACCCTCGGCTTTTTCTGCTCTCCTCCTCTCTCACCAGTCAGCAAAACCTTCCAAATGGACGTTTACCCACCTGTTTCACTTTCTCCTCCTTGGCAAATGTATTATTTTGCTGATTTTCTAGCTCCTCAACACCATAAATGGCTCTGAAATTGGCTTCTCTCTTGTGCACCTGCATCATCAATGTCGTCAGCAAGAGAGATGTGCACGGCTCGAGGAACATGTTTGTGTCAGAAAGCTGCTGCAGAGCCTTAGGGAGAGCAGGGACTGGATGCTGATGTGATGCTTGCAAGCATCTTAAAAGGGACTTCAGAAAAGCAGGGTATTTCTATCTTCAGATCGCTGGGCTTTGGAGCACTGAATTTTGCAGTTTCTCACAGGCAGATGCCCAATTTCAGAGCAGCATTTGCATCTGAAACATTCCCATCACTTTGTTCCGTGTTTTTATACTGCATCTTATTGTGCCACCTCAGCACAAACCCCCAAACCTCCTGCAACTCTTCAGCCTACCAAAATGCCACTGACTTTCTGCAATTTCCTTGTTTTCCTTCTCCTTTGCACAATTCTGTGTGATGTGCAAGACTGAATGAAGACTCTCAGTTTTCAGCTTTCTGATCCCAAGACTCACATCCTTGCAGAGAACCAGAGATCACTGGGGTGCTCCCAGAACCACTGCCCACCTCATGTTCAGAATCACTCACAACATCCCTGTCGTCCTTGATGGATCTTCCCTCTGGTCACGCAGCCTAATCCAGTACTTCCATCTTAAATAAGACAGTGAAGAGCACCAGAGACCAGGCTATGGGAAATAGCTGCAATGCAATGGCTTCTGAATGAAGAGAGGGGAATGAAGGACATACTTCCTTTTGGATACTTTTTTTCCTAATTTTAAAACCATCAAGTGTTCTTGGAAAAAAAGACAAGGAGCTGTGACACACAAGATGAACATGAGGCTTACAGCAAGAGCTAGGGCAGATGATACAGGCTGTGACACTTGCAATATACTGTTTTACAATTTTCTGTGGATATTAGCAGCAGTTTTATAATCCCCTAATACATTATGTATACTATGATGCACTCCACATACTAAATGTATTGGAAGAAATAAATGTAAGGACAAAACCATGCAAGAAATGAAAGAGAAATTTACAACAACACCTAGATCCCCTTTGCTCCTTCAGGGTCATGGAGGTCTTTTGACACCAAGAGCTCTCATAACATCCAGAATGCAGAACCAGGCCCCATGGCAGCAGCTTAACAAGGCACTTAGCATGTGTCATCTCCCAGAGTCAGGTTTTCACACCCAGTGCATCATGCAAGGAGGATAATTACACTCCTGGGAAAGACTACTGGTCTTGTCCTGTCTCCATAAGAGATCTCCTAAAAACAGATTTTCTCTGCAGCTAGGAACCCGAACAAGAGAATAATTTTGGTGCAGCTCTACAGTACAGCAGCTATAGATGAGAAGTTGCAAGTTGGTGAAATTCCTGGTCACCGTGACCTCGAAATCCTGAATTGCAAAGAATTAATCATAAGGCCAGCTCTGGAATAATGCAGAGGAGCAATTCACCGGCACAAAACCCGAGGATCCCTCTTGGCCAGCAGCTCAGCATTCCTGAGAAACAACATACTCCAGCAATTGTATCTGCTCCTCTTCAGAGCTGAGACCTAAGCACACAATAACAAGCTGACCTGTTTATTCAGCTGTTTTTGACACCCCTCCATCTTCAGAACTAATATTAGTTTGAATAGGATAGCATCCAAGTCTAGAGGGGAAAATTTAGAGCTGGTCCTGACTTAGCTGAAGCAAGACAGAAAATAACTATCCAGTTTCTACTCAAATTTCACCACTAGGCCATTAATTGGCTTGAGTTCTGCCTCTTTAAAAAAGGCTGTTTTGGCAATGCAGGAGGCAGTTATGAGTGCACAAAGCACGTGTGCCTGTGGCTGGATGAGGGTAGGGCAGCTCAGAGCAGCAGCTCAGATCCAGGCTGGCATCCCAGCGTGCTGCCGAGAGCCTCCTTGGGTTGGACAAAGTGCTGTGCTGACATGGATATGCAGCTCTAGATTTGAAGTGATTCATGTGAAGCCAACACAGAGCACAGACTGTGATCAGCTGCCACTGCTGCAGATGTACCTTACGGGAGGAACCTGCTCCAGTGGCCCCCAGAAAGAGTAAGGTATTTTCCCAATGCAAAGGCAGTGAAACCTTAAAAAAAAACCTAGCCCCTCCACCTGTTCCAGTTCTTAAAACATTACCAGCATTTCATAAAATGAATAGAAGAAAAAACTTTCTGTCAACATCTTGTCTGTTTTTCATCTATTCATTTCCACCTCCCAAGTGAGATCTGTGCCTTTCTGCCATGGCAGCACAGCTACCTCTAGCAAAAGAGATCGCAGAAACAGAAAACAAGGCCAAGAATTTTCAAGTGACTTCTGATAACAGATGGCCTGAGACTGTCAAACTTGTGCTGGAAAATGAGAGAGGCAACAGACTTCATGTGCTCATGAAGATGTCTCAAGCCAAAAAGAAAGTAAAAAAAAAAAGGACAAAAAAGACACCCCCCAACTTAACTGCAAAAAATAAATGTTATGGAAATAAAAGGCTGTAAGTATGACAAGATTTCCATTATGCTGCTACTGAATTTGCAATGAGGTTGTTCAGATTACAGACAGGGTGGTTTTTTTCAATCACCAGATGAACAGCAGGCACACACGGCTGCATTTCATGTTACCTTTCATATAGAAAAGAAGAACAAACCATGCCAGCAAACATCAACTTCACCAAGAGAAGAGTCACCAAAAACTGAAAAATGGTCTCACTGTGTTCGCCAGAAAGCTCAGTACCAGCCTCACTTCTTGGCAACACAGATCCATTTACACACCCCTTGGAGCCCACATCTAACCCCTGCAAAGTCTGGCCTAGAACAGCATCATGATGCAGAGGAAAGACAGGATATCCCAAAAACCTGTTCATGGTCTCCCACAACTGGTACCCAAGCATTTCAGAGGAAGAGTACAACCACCAGCCAAAAACTTGTGGGCTGCCTTTTATCTGTCCAAGCAATAAACCTGCTTGTCCAAAACCAGTGTGTCATCGAAGCCCACAATGCTTCCAAAGCCCTGAGGCTTTGCAAGGCAAAACTTAATTCCACAGCTTTGGTTCCTATCATTATATTATTGACTTGCACATAGACAAAAAAAGAAAAAAAAAAGCCATTGTTGGACTAATTGTGTGATAATTATTTTTTTACCTCAAAGTAAAAGAAAATGAAAACTTCTGTGTTCTGTGAAAATGCCTCAGTGTTTCAGCTGAAGAAAGCAAAGAAACAGCCAAGACAGTTAAAGTTTTGTGTGCTGTGTAACCACCAAGGAGAGGTCTGAAGTCCAGAACTGCCACTCCAAAGAGCTGCTGAGCTCTTCAAATAGTATTTTCACTATGCAGTAGAGCACAGGGCTATTGAATTGTCACAGGGTACCAAACCTTCCTCTCCCAGATCATAAATTAGGTCACTAAACACACTGGCCCTTTTAACTATATCCAATGTGACTTTTTTCCAGATCTCACCATTTTAAGGCATGATTTACCCAGATTTAAGTCTGCAAATTTCTTTAATGCCATCATTTAAATTCTATATAACCCCCACTCCTGTATCAGCACTATTTTTAATCATTACCATGGTGACAAAGCCGTAAAGGTGCTTTACACAAGGAAGGTTTTACCACACTTTTGAGAACAGTTGCTCTTAACTTAATATTTTGCAGTTCTAAATTTCAAAGAAGAGTAACTCACTCTGAACATTCACCATTAAATATAAAAACTGATGCGCATCCATGGCTATTGCATAAAAAATATTCAATACTAATTAATGAGAAATTCATAACCTGGTCACAGTAAAGACCAGAGAGCATATCATCATTCAGGTCAAGTATGACTTTACTTGACAGTCAATCCCTTTGTAAGTAATAGGGCTGCTTGTGCATGGAAGTATCTGTTTCCTGAAGACACAGATAGAACAATCCCTATGAGAACCAGGGAAGTATTAATCCAAAATTAAAGTTTTTGAACGAAGGCCAACCCCGCTTGTTTTAGTATTCAATGCAAAATGTTTGCAAATCCCAAATGACAACATTGTTCCAGTTTCCTAATTCATGGGATTCAAAACATGGAGTCTGGGTTGAAAATGAATTTTAAAACAAATGGTAATGTGACTGTTGACTGCAAGTCAGGGGTGTGCACGTATGCTGGGCTGCACGAGCACAGACAGCAGGATGGGGAAGGGGCTGCTCCCCACAGCTCAGCACTGCTGAGTTCATGTGCCAGTGGTGTGCCTGGTTTGGGGTTTCACAGGCTCTCAGCAACCTCCTACCACCTCAAAGTAAACCCTGCCTTGTGTGAGGACAAGCATGGTGTGGGTGGGGAGAGGACCAGATGATGTTCAAAGGTCCCTTCCAACCTAAACAATCCTACAATTAACACATTTGCACTGTCCCTGCTGAGAGATGTGTAAACTCCCTAACCAAGCAGCAGTACTCATTAGGGGACACACTGGCACTGGTTAAAAGCATCAGTGGGAAAGACAAGGCACAGGCAAGCCTTTCTAGAAAAAGATCCAGGTCAGAGGCACACAAAGCTCAGTTTGAGTCATGCTTCATGCTTTCCTGCAGACCTGGGTCTGTTCTTTCTGTGTTGTGTCAATTCAGGACATTCCCCCAAAGGCTGTTGACTGACATGTTTCACTGCTGCATCACCCAGCTGACCAGAAAACACGAGCAACTCGCCCCACAGTGAGGGCACTGTTCAGGGCTTAGTACCAACCATGATAAAAAATGCAACATGCCCTGCATGACCTTAGGTGAATTCCCACTAACGAATGTACTTCTATAGCTGTGCTCTGCAGCACAAGAGAAGACCTAAGGATCCCTGGGAAAAAACCTCACTGATGTCTTTCTAACTCAAGTGCAACATGGTCCTGAATTAGTCAAGTGTATCTTTTCATGATCAATACTTTAGCACGAGGTGTAATGGGGCTGCACGTTTTCTACAGAGGATGGTACCTCTCTGTGCTCAGCACTACAAATGCACAGAAAGTTTTTAGCCCAAAGAGAGCAACACATAAACAAGCAACAAAGTAGATGGATGCTGGCTGGGAAAATACCAAGGGTGCATATTTGCTTATCTGTGTGTGTCCCAAAATTACTAAGTCCCAGCATCCCTCCAAGCCAAGTTTAGCTGTATCCGTCCCCTACAGAAGTGGCTGGTTACCACTGTATCTGCCCTGGATCCAGAGAGGGCAAAGAACTGCATGTGTGATTCCCTTTTGTATATCCACACAAAGTGTTGTTATCTTTATTAATACACTGTTATGACTTATCAGCTTCCACATACCAAAGATTATGTATCATGGTTTCAATCCAACCTCCTTGGTTGGAAAGAACTTTCCTTACACAATGCATTAATGATTTATGTTTGAGGAGCTGGAGAGTTGTTAACATGTTCTGTTTATTCTCTGGACAAAGATAGTTTGTCTTAGCTACAACCCGAAGGAAATTGGGATTTCTAAAAATAGGCTGAGGTGGCCAATAATCCTTTAGGAGTTGTGATACTGATATTCAGATTAAGTGAGGAATTATGAGTAACCCTTAGTGGGAGGGTTTGGAATGTAAAACCCAGAGAGAAGATGACAATATAAGGAACACTCACTCTGTCCCTACACCCCTGCTGACTTCAATGAGCACAGTATTCAAGGAAAAAGACACAACTAAAAAGCTGTGTAAGCATCTTGACAGCTAGTTAGCTGGATGACACATAAAACCTCTCGGAGCTGGATCTAAAACATGGATAATTACGTGTTTGGTTCTCTTTTATTTCTGTTAATCTGTACTGTCTCTTTTATTATTCTATGGGTCACAGGAAGAAATTATTCTTGATTTTTATTTCCATGTTTGTCTCTAGAAAAAAAATAATTTCCAGGGTGCCAGTTGGCAAATTGAATTCCCACAGCATGTTAAACCTTAGAACTGCACCACATCAAAGCTCTCTCACAGACCTTAGCACCTTCCTACAAAACCAAAGTATGTGCCAGAACCTAAAGAGCTTCCCCAAGTATTTGAAACACGGCTATTCCCTGTTCCTACCCATTTCCCATGTAGCTCAGAGTACATGCAGCATCTGACTCCCAAGGCTTCAAGCACAGGAAAAGGAGTCAGAAGGACACTGACAGAATATGAATCTGCTCTCACAATTGTAATTTAAGAGGGGGCAATCCCCACTGCTGGGAATTCTCAGAGTACCAGTTTGCCATCTGTACAATGGATTCCTCCAGCCTTGTTTGGGCAGCGCAGGGGAAGTGAAGGTCTCCTTCCTGCTCCACTTAAACCCAGTGTCAAGTACACTGGGGCTCTGGGTTCAGCTGGGCTCCCTAAATGCTCCCACCACACAAGTACGAACAATAGCGAGATCATCTCTGTTGAATGTTTTCCCCTGAACAACTGTTACAGCTATCTGCACCCGTTTGCATCTGTGTTCCACATCCCACAGAAATGTTTTGACCTATTATTTGTAAGACCACTGGACAAATATATCATTCATCAGCACAACCACCCAATTATAATACAGCTGTGGCAATCTCTCTGCCAGCTGGTGCTTTGTGTAAATGCCCCATTCCAGAAGAATAGGTTTCCTGTTTTTTGTGGGTTCCCTCATTACCTGCTTAATCATCAAACCATACAAATTATGGAGTGAGACGAACCTTGGCACCTGGCTCTTAAAGTCATAGGCTACAGTGCCAGTAAAGTGACAAACTTCACTAAGGCAGACACACAACTGCACTCCCTCACTCCCCTTCTACACTGATGACAGCTTGTCCTGCTTCTTCATCCCGCTGGGATCTCACTTAAACCTGCCAAAGAGTACAAAGTTACCAGGTGCTCTTCCTCTGAACTATTAAGCAACAAAAACCACCTAAATTGCCTCCATTCGAGCAAAGAGGAATTCCTTAGTGCCAAGTACCTGGGCAGTGACTAAACCCTGTCACTGCTCTTATGGGAAAACACTATTTGCTATTCTTGGTAAAGGGAAGGGCTTTCAAATCAAGATAATGTTTCACTTGTTTTTCAGAAACAAATTTAATGGGGGTGGGGAGGGAAGCAGGGAAGCAAAAACAAATTCTACTTTGCACCAAGTTAAATTACTCAGACTTTCCCAAAATGAGAGGCTTGGGTCAGAAGCACTGGAAAGTTTAAGAAATACTCCTTTAAAAACAACTCCCACAGAGCAAAGCTCCTCTCCATGACTGAAAGGCATGTAAGCAAGCCAGGTCACTCTGTCTAGCCTGGCTGGCTTGCTTTATTTTTTTTTCCTTTCTTCTTCCTTTTTTTTTTTTTTTAAAGAATTTAATTGGTGGGGTGAATGGTAGGGCCATGTTGCACCTTCACCACATCTTGCTTGGGTTTTTTTTTTCACAGTTGCACGTCCAACCCCAATTCTCCCCTCACTGCAGGAACAAAGTGGGTATGAGCCACCAGCACATCGGTACTGCAACCATCCCAGCTGGGAGTGAAGGAGAAAAAGAAATTCCATCATCATTTCTATCCATGCTTTCTCTGATCATCCCTGCCTGCCAAAGCAGGAGAGAAAATAATGGCCACATGGAGATACTGCCTCTGCATGCTTTAAATGCTTTGTTATCCTCAGGAGTTGCAAAAAAAAGCAAGGCTGGCTGGGCATTGTGTTAATGATACTGTCAAGAGGCCAAAATAAAGTGCTACACCACAACCCAGCCTTCTGCTATCAGCACTACTGTCCCACTCTCATTTGGGCAGTCAGGGTAACAGGCTGGAGAATATGCCAGAGGTCTGCAAAAGGAGATCTCAACACTTGGCTTTTGCTGATAAGAACCTGGAACCACTCAGAACACGATTGTGCCAGGCTGATGGCTACACAAAGCACACCAATACTGTAGTTTTGCCATACAACTATTTTGCAACTATGAAATACACCTACAACAAAACCAGTTTGGTGGGAGGGACTTCTGTATATTTTTCCATGCGGTTGCTGTCAGCAGGCTGAAATCTCGATAAGCTGCACAGCCAACTTGGCTGACTTCACTGAAACCCTGCTGAAGACAAGTCCTGAGCTGAAAAGCTACTGCTTGTGTTTCCCACTGCAAGGCAAGGAAGGACAAATATATTCAGCATCTGGCCAAAACTTGTTTCCAACTGCATCAAAGATCCATACAGATTCCATCCAAAGGTCAGCAGCTACGGTTTTCAATGAGGAATGTGCTGCTTTTGAGAGACAATGTTGTCACTGTGATCAACTTTCCCTACTTAGGGCAAGCAGTCCATTGTTCCCACTGAAAATGAGAAAGGGCTTGAGGTCTCTGAAATGGAAACTGCCTTTGATTCCATATCATCCTAAAGCATAAACACAGACTGATGCATAACAGACTGATGCTACACGTACAGTAAACAACTCTAAAAGACACTCTTTCTCCCCAGCTTCTCAGGAAAATAAAAAACAAACAAACAAAAAACCTCAAAATATCCCAAGAGTCCAGAGGATACGATGAGGTGTACTCATTGCAGCATGTTACATGTTACACAATCACATCTCTATTCTCTATTCTAAAACCATCCAATCTCTATTCTGTTTAAATGTGAATTTACTGCCTATCTATTTTTTGAAGCCAGTCACATGTTGATAAAGCTGGGCTCTGTAACAAGTTAATTTGTCCACTTCATTCATGACACAGACAAGTTAAAACTGCAGACATGTTCTGATTTAGGGTTTCTGCAACAAAAGACTTTATCCATTCAGGGCTTTCACAAAGAATAAACAGGGAATTCTAAAAAGTACTCTTGGAGGCAGAGAAGGAAGAAAATGAAGTGCAGAACTTACCTTCCACTGCAAAGAATGGAACCACTGATCCCTCAGGTAACTGTTTGCAGCCTGCAATAAAGAAAAGTTACAGACAGACTCATTAGTTTCTACCAGTGTTTCAGGTCACTCAGGCACTGTACATTATAACCAGTTTATTTCCACAGAAAGCAGTGACACAAAGACCTTGCTGCATTATAAAATACTGAACCAAAACCTTACGAAATATTAACCTCCTATGAAATGGTGTCCAAGCCAAAGACTGTGAAAAATCCTCCCTGATTTCAATCAGGTGTGGGTCAGATCTTTATTGTCTGCAGGGCATTTGCCTCTGCCATTAATCACTGGAAGCAGAGTAGGAAGATGGGCTGACATTTTACTAGGAGGGGTGGGTTTTTTCCATACTCTGGTTTCTTTTCTTGTCCTGCTCCTCAGCTGGCCCCAGAGCAATTCAAATAATGTCTTAGTTCTTTCAGTGATATTAAAACAGTGAAAAGCACAGCACGCACAGACGTGCAGATACATGCACAGACTGTTTGCAGCAATGGCATAAATGTTGCAATAATCACTCCCAGCCATCACCCATTTTTGTCCGTATTAAGCACAGCTGCCAGAAATTCCCAGTGTGAAGCCAGGTCGTAGCCAATGAAGGAATAGTTCAACACTCCCAAAGGTCAAAAGGCTTGGTATCAAAAAATATAAAAGCATGTACAGTGACGTAAATATGCATGCCTTAACAAGGTGACATAAGTCTGAAATATTTGAGTGGGTAGAGATGCCCTTTGGCTTTTCCAGCTCCACCTCAACGCTGCCAACGGGCAATTTTTACTCATGATTCAAAATGTTTTACAAAAACAGTGAAAATTACAGGATAGCCTATAAATCCATGTTTAAAAAAAAAAAAAAAAAAGGTGAGGTTCTCTGCTAGTCAAAAAGCACGTACTTCTTGCAAATTAGAGCATCACTTATCAAGTTTCACTCCCCAACATCTTTTCAGGCAAGTATTCAAAATCCACACCACAGAATGTATTTCATCTCCCAGCACTGGTGCAGTTCACTGATAATGGCAGGAATACCAGATGTAAAAACACTGTCTGGGTACCAAAAACGTGTCTAATCTCAAGGCCAGCTACTGATGGCTTGGTGACATAGACTTGGACTGATTACTCTCAATTAAATGGAGTAATATCCTTTTATATATGAATTACATATTATTTATTTATATCTTAATGAGAATCAATTGCTCCTCCACTAGATGTCGAGGCAATAAAGCAGGAATAAATCCATTATAAATAATCTTGGCTGACCACAGAATTTATCAAAAACTTTCCATTTCAAGAAGAATGCTGATGCATCAGAATATGAAATTGCTACAAATGGAAACAAAGAGTTCCTTTTCTATTTTCTTTTCTTTACATGCAGTGAAAAGTTTTAAAAACATTTGGAGTGCAGATTTTCAGGATATTTTGGTCAGCCAGTATTTAATGATTTTCTGTTATTTACACAGTAATTTACGTATATGTGTACATTATAACACAAGACATACTTCTTACCTGTACGTTAGAGAATTAAATTTCAATTCAATATACTTCATATTGTATTTTAATACAATGAAAAGGTCAAAAACAATTTGCCACCAAAAGGCAGAGTATTTTTAACATAATTAAAAAGACATGAAGTAAATATACTTAGATATTTCTTACCTTTGCCCAGACAGAATGCTCTAAAACCTCACCAGACTTCTTTAAAAAATTTAATTTCAAACTGAAGCTTTTTTCTTTTTTTTTTTTTTTTAAGGAGAAAACTGGTTCATATAGGAGAACAAAAAAACTCCTTTTCAAATGCTAGCATCAAAGCCCTTTAAAGAATTGCAGTGAATAAGTAAAACGAAGTTTTTGTAGGCTTTATGTATACTAAGCAATTGCACCAACAATATTGCAAGGTACACATGCACTACATCCTTAAAAAAATTAGGAACTGAGTTTATAGGAACTATGCAAACTAAGATGTTGTTATTTAAATCAATAAAATCAAAAGGAAAAGGAAGTACTTCACTCAAAGAGGCAAAATGTCAACCTGATTCTGTCCCTGGTCTGACACTGAAGTTGAGCAAGAGCCAATGCTGAAGCCCTAAATTGAGAACTGTTAATTATCCTCCTACTTCAATGATGTCAGTGGTACAGACTGTAAGACCACTGCAAATAATTAGAGAATATTATGTGTAGATAGATTGTGCAAGTGACTGGAGCCCTAAGTATTAGTGAGGACAACAGCATCATGCAGAGGATGAGGCACAAGTGGACTCCAAACACTGGGGGAGAAAAGAAATGAATGCTGCAAGACACAAAACCAAAACTGGCAAAGGAAAGACTTGTGTAACTCTATGGCAGCAATATCCAGAGAGCATTTTAAATGTAAAATTAGCAAAGTGACTGGGTTCCAAGTGTGGGACCAAGCACTGTCTACACATAGAATTATTGTAGAGAAGTGGTCAAGCAAACTGGCATCTGTGTCTGGGTTAGGAGTCTGAACCATTCTAAACACTCAGAGCTCAGGGTGCTCTTCAAGACCACTTCCAAGGAAAATCAAGACAAAGAAGACAAAAGTGAACAGAAAACAGAAAAACCAACCTTTAGGGGATCCCCACACTTCTACTAATGATCAGGACTCAGTGGTAAGAGAAGCCTGGAAAGTCAATGGCCATGTCACCAGCACTCTTTGCACCGTGTTCAGCACCAGCTGAGCGCTTTACCCCAACCACCCCTGTCCTGAGGGAGCTGTCTGCCACCAGCACTCCCCATGTCTCCCAGGCAGCAGGGACTAATCTTCCCAGTGCACCCTTCTGGCCACCTGACTCCAGCAAAACCACAGCATTACGCAGGAAACGCTGGCTCTTCTGCAAAGGGAAACAAAGATCTCACTCTTGCACAGCATCCCTTGGTCCTCCCTCCTCATTTTCAGGCTTACAACTGAGAAGGGACTACAGGGAGCTTTTCTTTCTTAACGAAGGAACAGTGAGTTCATAGCATGCCAGGTGACAGAAGAGCCACCAAGCTCTTATGGGTGCTCAGCTGCTCAGCCAACTCTGCAGGCACTGACTTACTCGAGCATTTGGGTTATTGGGGGCAATATTTCTGAAGTTTAAAGTGTAAAGCAGTGGAGAGAACTACAATTCATTTATGGGGCTGCACACAGACAGTTTTATCTGATGTGCATTGATGGAACCCAGGCTTTCTGCACTGAAGTCATCACTTCCTGGGAACTGACACCTACAGTTTTTTACTCCAGCTAAAGGCATAGTTTACTATATTTGTTCAGCTCTAGGGTACAATAAAAAGGAGAAAATGAGACAGAAAAGACTTTAGACCAGGTTTTCACTGGGTGTTCTGACTGCACAGGGAAAGTTTCTCTTATTTATTATTCCAATGAGGAAGAAGACTATCTACTTTAAGAACATCTACTGTTGGCAGTAGTTTTTTAAAGATTAACTGATCCTGGAACTGTGTTCTGAAGGATTTTATATTCTCATTTTTGGGGTGTAAAGGTTCAGTCAGAGAGGAAAAGCCACCTGGGATCAGCTGTACTACAAACTTTACTCATAGGATTAAACTCACCTGCTTTAAAAAGACTGCTCACACGAGAAAAACTGCAAGAGATTAAATGCCTACATATGCAAAGCTTTGGTCAACATGAGTAAGTTTACACCTCTGCTGAAAAGGAAGTATTTGCTCTGCACCCCAACTACTTCATTTCTTAGTCAATGAGTAGGAATACAAGTTTATTATTAAAAAGCAGTGAATGATTTAAAAGCAGATTTTTCTTTTTGCTCACAAAAATAGGAAACTGAACACTTGCTTCACACAAGCTTTACAACCCCTGCAGTAATTTGTACCCAGGCAAGGAGAAGACTAAATAGGAACCTGCGTGTTACTGAGAAACAGAACACCTGAAACTCTGCAAGAAACCGAGCACTCCAAAAATCATGGTGAAGACCTTTGCCATTCCTTTAACAGTAAATTACCACTATGACATCCCTTGCTACTGGCAGGTGTGTTATCCAGAAGAATACAAGAACAGGCTTGTCCATGTAGCAAACTGTTCCCAAATTTTTCCTTGCAACAGTGTCCTTCACACATATGCTTCTAGGGGATTTTGCCATGTGAAAAGATGTGGGAGTAAGTGGGATTTGCTGACCCAGACTCTGGATTTGATTCTTCATGAGTTTATGCTGTGATTTTCTCTCTCCCTCGCTTGCTTTCTGGTCAGCAGGATGGGAGTTTTGTTGTGCTTTTTTTCCAGCTGATATTCATTACTGGCACTCATAAAACAGCACAGGCTTCTCTGCTCCCATTTATTATCAGCCACAGGAACAGTGGAGCATCCCAGGGCTGCAGGAAGCCAAGCCCCATGGCACGCACACAGCTGTACAAAACCTTCACATTGCTGATGCAAATCCCAGCACTGCACCCTCAGGACTTGGGCAGACCTGCAAGGGAAACCTGCCACTCCTCTGGCTTAACCCAGGGTACAGACAGAGTTACTGGAAATTGCTAAAAATGCCACTTTCCTCCTTAAAAAATTCCCCGCCTCTGCTGGATTGTGGTCCTTGCATGACCTCTCCACACCAGCAGCAATGGCTGGACTTGCACTTAAAACAAAAGCCAGGTTCTCCAAGGAGACTCAAATAACGTGTTACTAAAAACCCAGTGGAAACACTTACGGTGGGGACTCCCTGGCACAAAGAGCGTGCTCAAGCCCCGAGCTGAACGTGTGACTGTTGTGCTTGTCAAGGCTTCCTGCTCTGTTTGTTTTTCCTTCTGACTACACTCGATTGCCAAGAAATGAATAAAACAACACGAGCGATAGGGATGGAAGCGGTGGCTTTAAGGCTAAAAGAAAGGACACCACAGGAAAGCAAGGCAGTACTGTCATGACTGAAATACCAAAGCCTTTTTCCTGGGACTCTTCCTACATTTGGCGCTCGGCAGCTCATGAAATTATATTGTAAGGTTTTTTTCAATCTCTTTCCAAAGTTTCTTCCAGTTATTTCACTACCAAGGGTAGCATCCTCCTCATAATCATCCACACAACACTATAATCCCACCTTGTGCTCGACAAAGGGAAAGCAGAAGAGCAGAAGTTCTAGCCCAGCTCAAGAAGGCCCAGCTATTCCTGATACTAAAGAGCGCACACTTCATCAAAAGGTAAATTTAGCTCCTATTTCCTGGTCTGAAGAGCTTGTGGCCTATGAGCCAGCTTCAGCAACACCTTCTTTCACACCTGCTATCCCAACTCCAGGGGAGAAAAAAAAAACCTGAGATTTTGATTGCTGCTCATGGAAAGGACCAGGGATCACATCATTTGGCAGGGGCAAAGAAAACACAAGCCCTCAGCATGTCTAGAAAACTGACAGTCCATGATCCCCAGAAACCTGACTGTCCATGACTCCCACGTGGGACAATGGAAATCCCCAAATGGCAGGCAGTGAAATGCTCAGACAGTTGTGCTCATTCAACAAACACTGAGTGGGAAGAACTCCACACATGAAAATGCTTTTTAAATGTGAACCCAGCCCGGATTAAGCTGTCTGCTGCCTGAGAACCAGGTCTTCCTCTGAAACCCAGGTGGACATACCCTGTTATCGTGATCTGATTTCCTAAGAGGAGCGGCATCACCTCTGGCACTGCCTGTCAGATTTCATGTGTTAAAATAGGTTGGGATGGGCCAGTATTGCCATGGGAGGGCTTCAGGATGATGTAAGGAAAGGTAATGGCACTCTTCCCTCTCTGACTCATTCCTGTGCACTAATAAGCCAGAAATAGACCCTGGTGACAGCAGACAGAGGAGATGAAAACTTGAACACGGACCGGGGCTCTCCTGTGGCATTTCACACAGAATTGTTTAGGTTAGAAAATACCTCTGAGATCAAATCCAACATCTAACCCAGCACTGCCAAGCTCATCACTAAGCCATGTCCCCAAGTGCCACATCTGCATCTTTTAAACACCTCCAGGGATGGTGACTCCATCACCTCCCTGATCAGCCTGTGCCCTGAGAACACTTTCGGTGAAGAATTTTTTCCTAATAGCCAATCTAAACCTCCACAGCCTTTCCCTCAGCCACTAAGCAGGTCACCTTGTCACAGGAGGAGGTCAGCTTAGTCAAGCAGGACCAGCTTTTCATAAATCCACACTGCCTTCAGTGAAGCAGAAATTGGAATCTTAAATTTTTCTCAAAAATGAAGACTTGGGAAAGCCTGTGATTCCAAAGTACTAAACTGCTTCATTTTATGTCAAATCATATCAATAATATCCCACGGTATTAAAGAATTTACAATGCAGCATGTGCAAAAACATAGATCAAAATATAAAATTAATATTAATCAGAAATAAATTGGGGGGTAGTCAAAACAGTTCATTTAAACATTTTTACATATATATATATATCTATATATACACTTTATTTAAAGGCTTTGGAAAGAAAATAAAAATACAGATTTCACCAAAAGTGCACTTCAGAAGAAACAGTACTGGGAGCATGTTTTGGACTAGTTTGACTTGTTCCACTATCATACACTTCCTGATACTAGAGCTGGACATTACATCAGAGCATGCTGCTGCTCAGATTAGGAGGGCAGAATGATTTAATAAAAAACTGGAAGTCACAATTTCCCAGAGATGCTTTGAAGTCTTTTGGAAATCTGGAAATAACTGAACTATGCAAGGGCTACTTTCTCAGCTCCTCAGTGAAAGTGGCTTTTGGATACTATTACTCTTTGTTATATATACTAGAGAATTTCTGCTGAACTCAACTATCTCACAAATCCAGCTTTTTCAACTTGATTTCTTCAGCAGACTAAACATAACTTCGAGAACTGTTTTGGATTTGTGAATACACATTACAACTGTATAAAGGGAATCTAATTTTATACTGCCTTCAATCTGACCACATCTGATGAATCAAGATACTACCAAGGACCAAGTCATATTAAAAACATTTTTTGAAGTTTTTATTTTGAATTATGTTGAAATTCCCATAGTTATAATGTAATCTGATCCAGAGTGCTCAGCCAGGGAGCAATAAACAGAACAGAAGTCCAGCTCACTCCACTTCTTTATGAGTTCCTATGAGGTTACATAAAGACACTAATCTTTTTGAAGAAAATAGCAAAGTATCCATGCTAAGATGCTGCTTTTTCACAAACTTAATTATTTATGTGTTTGGCTTGTTGGTTTTTCCTTTTCCCTTTGTTTTTTTAAGAGACAAATGTCAGGCTGCTCCAGATTACAGCCTGGCTACCCTATCAATTTCCTTTCCACTCAACAGGAAGCTGTGGGTTCAAGCTTTATCTTGTTTCCCATTAAGCAGACCCAAAAAGGCAGCTGCCATAAACTACAGAATAAAGACTTGGAAACAGAATTTGGAAAGGCAGGTGTAATTATTCCATCTGTTGAAACAGATATAAACATAAATGCTGGCAACACTAGGGAAATTTATGGAAAAAGTAGAATCAAAATTATCATTATTTATTGGAGTAAATCATCCAAAGTAAGAAATTTAGACAACTTTCTGTCTAATGAATTCCATTAATGCATTAGGCAAGGAAGATATCACAAACAACAAGGATCCTAATCCAGCTGTTGGGAAATCATGGCTTGTCTTCCTGCCTTCCCCTTACAGTCCTGCCAGGATGAAATACATACACGCAATAGTCATGGCTGTATAATCAACCAAAAAAGTAAAATCCCAAAGAGTAACAGATAAACTATCTTCAAAACAACATTGAGAAAAATGAGAGAGAACCATGCAAGAGTTAAGTTGAAGTCAATTTGGTATTTTTAAGCTATGACCTTTCAAAGTTCTTTGGGGGCCATGCAGCCAGGTTTTCAGCTGCCTTTCCTACTTATTCCGAAGTATTTCCAAAGCTCAGTGCTGTGGAGTGCTTTTCTGTCATTAAAACTTGCAATGACCTAAGGGGGCCTATAAAGCCTCACAAGTGGATGAAGAAATCTGGAATAATGTAAACACAGTGTCTTCTGTTTGAAAACAACACTTAGAGAACCAGCATATATAGACATCCATAAAATACACTGAAATACTTCAGTGATGATTGAGTATCTTTTAAAAACAGGTATCTCTCAGTTCCAGTGCAAGTTCTGAGTTTCCTATATGAATTGAAGGATGAAATTTTTAACTTTTTTCATGCTGGAATAGGACTATATGTAAAAATACAATCGTTCCAGGCCTGTATCAATGTGCCTTTACAAAGAGCACTACTTTGCCACACAAAATCAGCAAGAGGATTTAATCACCATGGCCCAAAATTTCCATTCTGACTGTTAAACACTACAAAGAGGTTCAGAGCTATCATCCTGAGAAAACTTTCTGGTGGTTAGATAATGTGACAGCACCAAGTTCTCTGCCTTTTCTGAGTCCATCTAATTAAGATTTCATGCACAGGAAGCAGAAAGAAGTTGATTCACAGTAAGAGAGAAAGAAAGTTGTACTTCTGTGTTTACTGTACCTGCAGTAGGACAGTACCCCCTGGGATTGTGAGCTGTAAACAGTACTTAGGGGCATTCTCCCAGGAGAGCAGTTGAACATCTTCAATAGCACTGTAGGAAATGGAGTTTTCCATGTACCCAGTTGGCTGCAAGAAAACAAAGGAGAAGGGAAAAAAAGTTCACTTAGCTATCAGAAGTTTCACAATTTCAAAGTATGAACAGCACTATCAAAATTACTCTTGGTGTTGAAAATATCTGCAAAATCTAATTGGAAAGCAAAATTCCTCCTCAGGTCATTCAACAGAGAGAACCATCCACGCACCTTCCTCCAACTCCTTCAAGTGTTAAGATCATTCACATAAAAATAAAACCAGACCAAACCAAGACACCTCAAACACATAAATGTCAAACTGTCCTGGACCCAAAAACCAATGGAACCTAATTCCAGGTCGAAGGGGTTTGGCCAAGAACATGCTCTCAATGCATGAAGAGGCATCTCAATCACAGAGACAGGACAACACCACTGTCCTATAGCAAGGCTGCTTTATTCCACACATCCTTGTTCTTTTCCTCAGCTGCAATTCTGATCAACTACATCATCAAGATTCAGACTCCTTCAGTTGACAGTGGTTCTTGGGGCTCCAAAGATACAGCCCTCAAGTTTCAGACTCAAGCAAAAGCAAAGCAACCAATATACTCATTTTGGCCTATAGTTAAGCACTGTTTTCCTGCTGAGAGTGCTGATCTCCAGTTTAAAATGAAAGTCACAATTAAAACATAAATAAGTAACTGCATTTTGCAATAAAATGTACAACATAAACCAACAGTTGCAGGAAATCAAACTTAAACATGAAACTCCTTGTCAGTATCCCTATAATTCTTAAGCATTAGAGAAGTATAATTATCTCTGAGATAAGCTGCAATGTAAATGTATCTATGCAAGCACACATGAAATTATGTCTTGAACTAAGTAAATAGACGGTGCTATAGCTGTGTATCTATTGAGTATTGGTACATACAGTGCACTCTATGCAAGTAATTTTTAAAGTAATTGAATATTTAACAGAGGTCCTCAAAGACATCATTTACTTTGCTGTGCTACAAGCACAAGTGAACTAATCAGCATTGCTGTGGCAGAGAAACTATTTTCATACAAAAATAATTAATCCCACCTCATGGATAAACCATAGACTTGACCATGTCTTTCAAGAGAATAGAGCTCATTACATTTATGAATTATTTTCTCACTATTACTGATTTACATATAACTTCAACTTCTCAAACTTACTCCCACTGTGCCCAATACATAAGTTATTTTTAACTGACAGTCTTGAAATAAGGAAGGCAAGGGAGAAACCACATTTATTTCAGGGTCAAACAGGGCCAACTCCTAAAATCACAACACAGGATTCCTGGGGGCGAGTGTGAAATAAGCAAATTGCATTTGGAACGTCTCTACTTCTAATTGGTACAACTTTCTTCCATAAGTTAAGTAGGTGGTGCATCTGGAAACCTCACTTTGGAGTTATGCACTTCATACACATTTCTAAGCCCATAAACGTCATCCACCAAAAATGCAGCGACAGCCCTGTCACCCACCTTTGCTGCTACGAGAATTCAGCTGTCTTTTCAGCAAGAAAAACCCACCAACAGAACCCAACCTCAATATCTTTTTCCTGAACGGTTGTTGCGGCAGCGCTCATTTTGCACCAGCCCTGGGTGAAAACAATTTTCACTGTCTCTTTAACAAAAACCTTGTTATGCAGGAAGTATGATAAACTTCTGCTTATTCATTTACCCACAATATTGTTCTACACTGGTGACTGGAATCCCAGTGGCTCAATGCTGATACTGTACGTCATGCATTGCCTACTGGAGAGTAATTATCTCGTTCTCACAGGAAGCCAAAGGCCCAAGATCCTTCGGTAATCAGCATTACAACACTCAGGGAAAAATATCAAAACAGCCAACATAAAATCTAGTATGCTCAGGGGGCAAAGTTATCAAAAACATGCTCTGAAAGACCAGAGAAGGGAGAAATCCAGAATCAGTTAATGCAAATATAAAATTAAATTAATCAAAGCAATTTAAATGTCTCTTTTAAGAAGGTGCTGACTGCCCTTAATACCCTCCATTAACTTCAAAGAGGATTTGAGGAGTTCTCACAGAATCTGTTTCCAAGAGAAGCTTCTCCTATACCTTAAATCATCCATTTAAACAGCATTGAAGACCGATCCAGTTCAGCCACAGCTCTGTGGCCATACACAAGTGATTTCATCCCAAGCATACACCCCTTCTCACAGGACAGTCCTTTCCCTTAAGGAGAATGGAGGAACAGAGTTGTGCAGTTTGCCAAGGATGGGAAGACTACCCAAACCATAAGATGGAATTACACAGATGGTCAATCACTCCAAACGAAAGCCTTATGCCAATGAGGTACTTCATGCAGCATTCATATTGATCCCATGTCCATATCTTCTATCTAGCCATACTAAACATGTTCAGTTGTTTGCTACCTTACTCAAAAAATGAGTAGTCTAAATATACTTCAATCCCTGTAAACATCATCATATGCATCGCTTCTGCTTTCACTAAAAACACCAAGTTCTAAGAAGTGAAATATTTTCAGTTCTAAAAACACTAGTTACAGGTAGCTTCACCTCTGTTTCACAGTTGAGAGAATCTAAAGCAAAGCGATTTATCACTCCATAAAGCTCCTTAAAATTGTGCTGTCCAACACTGAAGACCATGTTCCCACATCAGGGCTGGGCAGAAATGCTCTGAAGAAGCACCAAAACAGAGCTGTCGTCAGACCTGAGTCTTCCTGGAGCTCACAGAGCTGTGGTGCTCCTCACAGAGACCATGGCACTCACGAGGGGAAGGTCAGCCCCACACAAAGGTGTCCTTTCCCTAACCTCTCCACACACACAGATGCGAGGACAGAGCCGTGTTCCCCAGCAGTGTTTTCTCAAGACCAAGCACAGTTCAGCCATTTATCAGGAAATGGCCTGAGGTAAAACCACAGCCTGAGTCACTGGTTCCTCTTAAAACACAGGTTATTTTGACATTCAGGTATGTGAACGTCAATCACAGTGAATCATTGTGGCTGATAAATAAGCAGTGCAAGTGCTGCACGTTCTCATGTTGCAGCTGGTCTTGCTTGCACCCACCCCCCCAGAAGCTGCATCCTCACCCCCAGGTCTCTCCATGGGAAAGTCAAATTAGAGCAACATGCAAGGCCAGAAATGTGGATTCAGAGATTTGAAAACACATAAAATGAGACAGATCCTCAGTGGGTCACCACGAAGCATCTGGCATCAATACTAGTCTTAAGCAGCATTCCCACCTCCATCCACCCACTTTGTCTCTGCCCGTACAAATATTTGTCTGGCTGTGGCGTCAGGCAGATCAGGGAACCCATCCAGCTTTTGCCAGATTACTTTTGAGCTCCTTCAGCCCCATTTCTAATATGAAACAGAAAATAGTATGTTAACATAACTTAGGGGCAGCATATCATGGGGAAGGGGCAGCTGAGGACCTGAATACTTCAGTTTAATTACTGGTATCGGACAATCTAAAGCCTCAGCATCTTGAGCAGCAATATGTCAAGTTCAGTTGAAAATGCCTTTATTTAAGAAAATAGTAACTCTCATTTTTTATAGCTGTCATTTTTGAAAGGAGATTAATATTTCCTGGCAAAGTCTGAAATCTATGAAACGAAGCAAGATAATGGACTTTTCTCCCTCACTCCACAAAATTAATCCTGACTTAGGAAACTTTGGCCAGAGAATCTACATATGTCAGCCTACAGATTTACAGTTACAGTTTGAACTTCAGGCTGTTTGCTGTTGAACATGTTCTGAAAAACTGTAAGAAATGCATAAACAAAATTGCAATTTATTACAACAACAACAACAACAAAAAAAAACCCACAAGGAAAGATTTTTCTCTTCACATTAGCCTAACGAAACACGCAACTTCTCCGCTGGGAAATCAGGTATGTTTTAACCTCAATGAGAACTTGGTCTTTTTTCAGTTCCATAAAGATTTATTAATCATACAGCTCTGAAACTGTGCACCAGAAGAGGCACACACCAAAACCTACTACAAATCAAATTGTAGGGGAATCCAGTGGTCCCAAAACTGGAAGAACATGTAGGCTCCTGCGTAAGCCTGGTTTTCTCTTGTGTTTCTGGGAAAAGTCAGCAGCAGCAAACTACTCAATAATGCAAAAATCTGCCCACTTGTTTCCATGGGAAATTCTAAAAGGGAAAGAATAAACATGACGTCCATTGTTAATATGGGGCTTGTATGCACTTACTCATATAATAATGCACTAAATCTTCAGCTGCATACTTTCCAAAGAAAGCATCTAGAAAAGATGAAGTCTACAAATAGACATGGTTATTTGCATTAAAACATATTTAGACTGACAACTCCCACCAACACAGCAACAACGAAGAATGATTTTCCCAATTAAATACTCCAGATCATGGGGGGAAATGGGGCTATTCCAGACCTCCCTTCCACTGTCAGGTGCTTATTTCTCTCTTGGCTGCTCTCAAGAATGAGCCATGCTCCTGCTGTAGCCCAGGATGCTGAACACACTGTATTACATATAAGTTTTCCATACCTAAATAAGATTCAGACCTGCTGAATAACACGTGGGAAGAGCTGATTGCTCTCCAAACTTTGATGAGGGTGGAGACTATCCAGCTGATACTGAAGGGTAATGGACTCTGAAACTGCTGAAAACAATGGCTGATTTGAAATAAATCTCTGTTAGAACACATCCATGGCTCCAGAGAATGACCCTGAAAATACAGCTATTTCAGATAAGGGCAATTAACATCTTTGTTCATTAACTACAGAACCTATCAGAAGACATTTATCAAGTTCAGCAATTAGTAGTACTATGCCACAATATGCAGGACAGTACAATTTGTCTTTTTCTTGTCATGGAAGAATTTACTGCCATGCTCACTTGTCGTAATGACTTGAGAGAGTCAATGTTAATCTCAGAGAGATTAACCTGATAACAAAACAGACAAAAAGACTAACAGCAAGGAGACACCCCACTCTGCCCCAAAACTACACAAAGATATTTCTGAGCTTTCTTGGAACAACATTCTCATCTAATCCATCAGACTTTCCAGACTCTTGGCCTGCCCATCACCACCATTCCCTCCCCAGTTCCCCAGGTAAGTAGGTGGTTTCATGTGGTGGAGCACAGGAAAAGATTTCACCTGCTCTGTGCAGTGAAATGGGTGCTCAATCCAAGAGCCATGGGGTCTCTCCACGATGCAAATCTAAATTATTTCTGCTTGGAGCTGCATTGCTCCTCAGTATCTCCAAGTTGGGTATCAATGCTTAGAAGGGTTTTGGTTGGTTCGGTTTGAAATTTTTTGGTTCATGGAAACAAATTTGGACACTGTCACCCAAATCTTCAGTGAGGTTCCATGTCAGTCAAAGTCTAGGGTGTATTAGTTCAGTAGTGATGATAGGAAAAAGAGGGAGGGGGTTTTCCAGCACAGTTCTCTGTGTGTGGGTGACTGTGTTTATAAACATCCATGCGTGTCTGTGTGTGTATAAATGTACACACACACACCTGTCTTTCTTTACAGCTACACAGAGATAAAAGATAGAAGAAATATATCCCACATTCTCTAGACAAAAATGCTGCAGCAATTGTCAAATGCTCAGTGCAGAGTAGCTCAGGTTCAATAAGTGACAAGATTTAATTGAGGAAGACCAGATCCTCCACAGAGCTGGTCATCTAAAATAAATCAGTGGAACTTCACTGATTTATACCAGCTGGGAATCTTAACTCAGAAATCCAACAGAAGCTCAACCAAATCTAGCTCAGCAGCAAAAATGTGCAGAAATCTCTTTCATTCCTCTAAATATTTAAGACAACCAAGACTGGAGGCTGTTGCATTAATTAACTTTACAAAACTGATAAAAATATAAGAGCTGCCAGTAAGAAACAGCTTACCCCACACAGTGCAGGAAAAAAAACCTTCCAATCTGCAGTGGGGCTGAAGTATCAGTTCTGTGGAGCTTTAGCGAAGGGACAGGCCAAAACTGTCCATCAAAGAGCTGACAAGAAAAAACTGGTCTCAACACTAGGACATATGAGCTTAAAATATGTAAAACCTGTGCGGCAGACACCAGCAGTGGGAAGAACTTTGAATTAATTCAGATCTGAAGCAAGTTAAAAGCACAGAACTTCATTATTAAGAAAAAGGGAAAATAAGGTCATATAATGGAATATGTACCATGACAGGAGAGTCAAATAAGCAGGAAAAATGTATTATTTAGCTGAAATTCATATAGACTTTTTTTTTTTTTAAAACAAGGACATTCTTCTCTTTTACTGTCAAACCCAGGTGAAGGAGCACTTCTGAAGGTTCGCTTATTTGAATTTCTGGGAGTAAAATGAGACATGTATCTTGAAGACTTTCCAAAGATGCCCATTATCAAGATGACCCTGTCTAAGCAGCCTGTAAGAAATCAACCCTTTCCCTCTGGCCAGCTTAACATGTCAAAGAGAATTCCCCTGAGACTTCCAGTAGCACTGAAAGTTAAATTGGTTGCAATGCTGGTGTCCAAAGAGCTCTAAGGTCAAGCCTATGTAAGAAACCTTGTCTCCTGCTTTCAGATCTCTGCTAACAGCGATGAGGACATGCTGCCAGGTGCACCTGCCCCACTGCAGAGCTGGAGACTGACTGAGCTAGTGGCCAAATCTGCCAGTTCATTGCCAAGGGGCAGGAATTGGTCTCAGGCCAGAAATCAGGAGTGGGAAGGGAGGAGCTGTGTTTGACACAGCGTGCCACACACAGGGAGACTTTCACAGGCACTGGCCTGACTCCCCTGCCAGGTGGAGCATCTCTGCTTGGAGCAGCAACTCTCCAAGTGTGCACTGCAGACTTCAACACCTCCCAACGAACGGAAAGATCCCAAAGAGCAGAATTACCATCCCCCACTGTCCAACCAAGAGGAAGAAAATCTCAGTTAAGCTTGTAGTGGCACCACGCTCTTGATCATACCTGAGGGAACATGAGAAGCCTGAGAGATGTGGGAGAAGAACTCAGACTTCCTGACTCCAACCATGTGAATCAGCTTCAAAAACATCCTCCTCCTCCTCCAAAACTGGGTCACCCATTCATAAGAACGACCACTCCTTAGCAGGGTTCATGTTCTCTGTATTTTTGCATTTATCCCTGCAGTCTATTAAACTCTCCTGGGAAGAAATACTCCACAACCTTGACAAGATGGGTATATTATTTATCCAAGTTCCTTGAAACTACTTCAGCAAGGAAGGGACACCACCAGCCAAAATACAGCAGGTACTCGCAGCAGCAGCAATAAGAGGACCAGGGACTTCTTGCACAAAGACTATACACACACCTACTTCTGTAAAGCAGTTGTTAGAGGAATATTGAAAAAACCCTAACTTTTGCCCAGAATATGATAAACCTACTGAGTGCTAAACAGATTTTAGATCACTATAGCAACGATGATTTAACAGAAAACAAAACCGCATCCTTGTTCAAGGCTGCTCTCTATTATCAATCCTCTTTCAACAAATCAGCTGTGTCACACTCCATGAAATGCATCAAGTGCTGCTAAATCAGAGAGAGGAGAGAGGGCTACGTGTAAGGGTTTCAGACCAAGCAGACACAATGCATGCTAGATTAAAATGCCACCCTTTAACAACTACTTTAACCAGGGGCAGCCCTGAGAGCTGGGAATGAAAGGTCATCAGCTGGTTTCAAATACAAAGGTGGCAGCTGGATAATCAATCTGTTGAATAACTGGAAACTGGTGTGCACTTTGAACAGGAGACCTCTGTGCAGTTGAATTTTTCAGAACTGGTTTAGGTACTGGTAAAAGCATGTTCCTACCACAGATCATCCTTGCACTTGCAGTGGTTTTTACTTCTGGTTTACAGATCCTCAAAGGCCTGCTGTTCACTATCTCTGTTAGGTCAACGAAAGGTGAAGAAGGATACCACATTTGTTATGGGTAGGGTCAAATCCGCTGTGCAAGGATCTGCTCCTCCCATGGAAAATTTTAGGGTTTTACAAACGAAAAAGGCTGAAGGCAGCTGTGAAGGAAGCAACACATTCACCTCTATCACCCGTGAATATGAAGGCAAAACTGAAAGGCCATACAAGTGTAAATTACTGAATTTGTAAGAAGCTGAGCTACCCAGCTCATGCCCCATTAGAAATACAGAATCTGAATCATGGACTCTGCCATACTGACAGTTCTCACCACCTCCTCAATGCTCATACCAGCTCATTTCTTACTACAATTTATTTACAAGAAATTAAATTGTTGCAAAACTAAACATAGCATAAACACAATACACATTAAATTCTCTTTTTCATTTCAAGAAGCATTCTCAAACATTACTTATCATGTCCATGCCTTTTGTCTGTAGAGCAGTGAATCCCTCAGACACTGTAACAGTCAAACAATTTCAATTAACAATTTTTTTCCTTTTCTTTTTAATGCACCTTTAACCCTGCAGTTCCCAGGACACCACATCCAATCTCATTCTGATGAACAAGTACAGAACAGGGAGTGCAGTAACCCAACCAAGCTTCTGAATTCCCAATAAGGAATGCTCTAATCTCATTGTTTTTGGAGAAAATACAAGCAGGTCTTGAGCTCCCAGGAAAAATATTAATATAGGTCTATGCTGTACATAGAGAAGAGAAAAGGACACGTAGCAGAGCCTTCAAAAAAGCTATAGATATCCTGCTAATGACAGTTTCACTAAACTAGCACTGTTATTAGGAAAAAAAACAACAGGCACCTCCTGGGGATGAGTCAGAGCCATTTGGAATCACCTTCTGCTACAGCAGGAGGTGGGAAAACGTGCTTAAAGTGACAGTGCTTTGTCTGACCTGTCTTGCCTTCTGCAGTAACTTGGACAGGTCTGCTTAATTTTACGTGAGATTCATCTCTCATGTCTGCAGCAGTGATTTCCTCGTGGTTCTGTGTCTCTCAGCACTACGGAACGACACGAATGGAAAGTGCCCTTTCCTTCCCTGCAGCAGGAACTCTCCTGCAGAGCCTGGAACCACCCGGCACCTCCTCCACTGTTGGTGTCTCTCAGTGTTTAACATCAGACTGGCTGTTTGTACTGGGAGGGAGTGCTGCTATTTAAATAGAGCTGACTGAAGCATGTGCAATACCTCCGTGGAAGGGAGACGGTGAGGGAATGGAGAAAGAGAGGGCAACTGCAGTGAAATATCAGAGTAAATACTGAAGAAAAGTGTCAGTTGACTGAGAAATGCATAATGGAGAGGACACAGAACACCGGTTAGAACCTAAATTACCTTTCTAAGTTTTCTTACTACGCAAAAGGATACACTGCAAAAGATACCATGCAAAGGAAAGTGACAGTTTGGTTTCAAAAAAAAAAAAATTAATTAAGTATTTAGCTAAAATCACAAAAGCATTGTGCTCGTGGAGAACGAAGTGGTGTGAAACTGGCATACCCAACTAGCAAGCTTTTTGTTTCAATACAACATTTATTGGTCTAGCAAATTCCTTTTTCAAGAAAGGTGTCCCTATCATCATCTCCACAGACACACTTTGAAAAGCAGAACAGAGAACAGCCCTACAATTAGGCACTGCGAAACTGGCAAACCCTTTCATCTGGGTGGCTCCCGAAAGGCTGGAGAAGAATTCCAAGGAATTGCAATAGTTCCCCCAGGGATCCTGGTGCACACAGCTCTAAAGAGATGCCTCCCAGAGAAGCCCTGTTTATCAGAAGCTAATGCATCACGAACTGCTCTTCTGTCTCACAGTGTGTTTTGGAAAACTAAGCCACCTTAGTCCTCCAACAGCATTTTCTGTTCCAACAGGATGATTCAGCCCTCAACAAGACACACTCACTTGTTTCCTCTGCTTGCTCTGACACAGGGCTCACACACGGGCAAAGAAACAGATGTACCTGCCCTCCCTGCTTGACAGACGAGCAAGGGGATCCCACAACACACCAGACTATCCAGATGTGTCTCTGGGTGATGCAATTTTGGAAAAACCCAGTTACTTACATGGCCAGCAGCTGGCGATGCACATCTGAGGGTGAAAAGCAATACAAGTGCTTCCCGGGCTGCAGGAAAAATCAGCTTTCTGGATTTCCTCTGCCTACTTGGCCTTTCTTATATTCCCAGATTGTAAAGAAGCCACAATGCTACTGGGAAAAATTGTGTAGTGCACAATCCATCAACACAGCGATGGCTTATACACTTGGGAGTTACACAGTCAGTGAAAAAACACCCTCCCAAAACAGCATCTTTGCAGACTAGATTAGGGTGACTTCCCCCCACCCCTCTTCCAGTTTCATATCAAAAATCTGTTTTAAAATAATTCCAGCCTTTTAGACAAGGTGAACTTTCAGGTTGTGTCAGCACAATGGCTGCAAGTTTCACTCCCAGCCTTGGCAATTATGTTTTCGTTTTCAAGCTCAATTACTTTGTCAAGTCTGCTTTCCTGTGCATAATTCTGCAGCAAGATCCTTTTCTTCTATCAGGATTATTGTATTAACTCACTTACTATCTCTAAAAGAAATACCTCATTTCTGTAAAACCTTAAATACTGCAAACACAACTTCGTAGACTGAGTTTCTTTGACCTCAAAGAACAGTTACTACTATTAGCCTAAGAAATTTCTACCAAGGAAATCTGAATGGTCTTCAGTGACCTGCTTGCCCAAAGTTAAGCTGGCCACAGATTTACCAGGAGAAAGCTAACAGCAAGCCAATACTACTGAAGTACATTTGCATTTAATGTCAAATCTGAATTCCATCCATCACAGACTTACAACCACCAGTGAGTGTTATGATGTGGACTCTAAACACTGACAAAAACATGAGTTGCTTCCCCACGGTGGCATTTTGGTTTCAGCAGAATACAAAAGCTTCCTAATTAGGTGTATGTTTGAACTCTACACCTGAACACACATCCTGGGTTTTGCCCACTACTGCTTGCATCAGCTTTACTCAAAGCAGGAATGGAAAAAAGGGATAAGCACTCCTCCCCTCCTCTATGTAATTAAAACCCACAAATGCCACCACATCTCTGTATGACACCACTGCTGCACAGCTCACAATCTTAACGGTGACCTAGGAATTGCCTTGGCTACGTGTTACTACAGCACTAACAGAATCTCATGGCACTATTATGTTGAAAAATGTGGCTTACCAGCAAAACAACCTGAGCAGAATTAGTATGAAGGACTGAACATCAAAAATAATTAGCATCATTTTCCTACTTACATCTTTCCAGATACCTTTTACAGAAGAATGCTTTATATAGAGATTTGTTTATTAATTTCCCCAGAGACAAAGAAACAGGTCAAATAAATATAAGGCCTCCTAAAATAAGGCACGGCATCCATGTTTAACCTCTGAAAAAGGCCCAAGTGCTCAGCAAGCTTCAACTAGATGTTATCAAGTCATTTTAGGGAAGTATTGTTATTGGAAAGGAAATACAACACTTGCAAAATAAAGTAACCTGTCTTTTTCTCTATCCTGCTGAGAAAGACCTTTTTGCTTTCTGTTTCTGAAAAATATATAATTTTAAAATATAGATCTTTGAATATCAAATCGGATTCTGTTCCTGTTTTCTTGCAACAAATTACCAGGTCTTACTGGAAATGAATAAAACAGAAACCAAAACCAAATTCAACCCTGTAAACAGCAGAGCAGATGATTTCCAAATACTCCCAACATTTTCAAGAGTTTGGATCACTAAATCCAACTCAAAAGTTCAGGGAACAACTGAGGAAAATGCTTCTCTGCTTCAGGTTTAAGTTCAGAACCTTAACCTCAAATCTGGTTCTTTGGAAAGCAAAAAGAAAAAAAAAAGAAAAAAGAAAAAAAAAAGAGAAAAGGGCAGACTCAGATCCAAAGTACTGATAGAAAGTTTCAGGTTGACCCACATCCTAACGCCTCCGCAGCCAATCCGAATAATTTTCTGCCAGTACCACTCTCGAAGCACAGATCAAAGGCTTCACTGTACATTTGGAGCCATTCCTGTGATGCAAGGATTAGGCACGAAGAAGGAGAGTCTTATTTTCAAAGGTGCAACTGCCTGTGAGCGTATCTAGTGCATATCAGAGCATTACAAGATCAGCCACAAACACCAGTGCCAGACAAACCACACCTCTGAAATTCTTGTCTCCCATTTTCTTTTTTAGCTCATCTAAGCTCACTGTCTCTACACGCCCGCTTACAAGGAAGATATACCCAGTCATCAGCCCCTCTATTCTTTTATTTTTTATTCATATTTTTATGATTTTTTTCCCATTTCTTTCCAGTATATTGTTCATTTGGGAGTTTATGACACAGAGCTGGAAACACAATGTTCCAGCCAGATGCTGTGACCCCTGCAAGAGGCAGCAATGCAGCAGCAGTGCCTTGGTGGCAGCAGATGCGCTGTAGATGCCACTGAATTCTAACAGCACTTCTTAAACACAGCCCTCACATCCAATCCTGGCAGTAATCTAGCACTAGATTAAGGATATTATTGTCTCTAGAAATATTACATCCGGCTCTAAATATACAGCTGCAGATGCACACGAGAGTCAACAACATTGCAGAGAGAGAACTGTCTTCAGGATGAATACAAGTCCTGGTACTTCCCAGAACAAAGGCTTCATCATGAAGAATCAAATTGGTTCTTTTAGTACCAGCACTAGCTTTTACTCACGTGAAGAAAGGGAAACATAACTCTGTCCTTCAGTAACTAAGAGCACCTTGGGCAAGTCATTAGGAAAACTGTTGGTGCACTTAATTTAGAAGCCCAGGTACGGCAGATGAATTTTGAGACACGCAACCAGTGGCTGCAACAACATTCATCATATGAGTAAAGAACTGAGATTCAACCCCTAAACGTGCCATTTATTCCCTCACACATTCATGAACAGAATGAAAAGCCTGTGAGCTGCAAATTATAAATCAATGCCAAACTTGCTGGATGAGATTTTGAAGACGTCAGACTAGACAATCACAATGTTTCTTCTCAGGCGTTAAAAACTACGGCCCCTGACTAATGCTGCACCCATTCAGTTTTCCTAGCAGGAAAAAATCATCCTAGGACAAAGAAGAATGGCAGCTGTATTGTCCTTGCTGAGAACGAAGTAGCACAAGCTTGCAAGACTGCCACAACAAATAAACAGAGCTATTGACAAGGCACGTTATGAGAACTGTCCATCAACCTAACAAAAGCATAAATAACCGTGGCAGACCATTAAAATGTTGGATGAGAAGAGCTGAAGATGACACTTTCGGTGCCAAAAAACATTTAAGGCATACACACAGACACAAAAATTCATCCATTTCACGTTGCTACAGGAGGAATACAATCCTTGACTCTGTTGGTCCTCTTAACAGCATTCAAACCTGTTCTGAGCATCTGCAGTTCACAGGTGCTGAAGGTCTAGGGGAAAAAAGAAAACCCACAGTGACCAAAGCTTTATGGAATTTACTTTTCTCCCTAATAATCCACATCACACAATTGGTCTCCACAACATCTAATTAAAATGCCTTCAAAATGACAGTTCTACAGGAATCTTGGATGCAAGTTATCAGATCATTCCCAGAAATTACTCCATCCCCGTCAGACACAGATGATCAGCAGCTTCTCTGCCATTATACCTGAAGTTTGGACTCCTTGAAATCTCAGTCATCTCATGAACCATTTTAATCAATTAATGACATTCATTAACATGGACTGACATTATCTGGAGACAGAAGTTAGCAGCTGAACCATCAGCACAGCTTTAAGAAGGCTGAGACTGAACCAGGCTGAGGATGGAGAGGATTCAGGTGATGCTCTATGTGACTAATCAAAGGGGGACACTTCTGTCATGACCTATAACCAAGTCTAATGCTCTCCACAAAGGAAAGCATCAAAGGTGTGAATTCAGACTACAGACAGAATTCAAGATGCTAAAAGACGTCCCTCTGAGTTATGTCAATACTAAAGTAAATCTAGTACAGCCATATGCAACTGCATTATGGAAAATAAGAAGTACAAACTCCTGCATCTTTTCCTTTTTCTTCTGAGCGGCCCCAAAACGCTTTAGGGATATCATTTAAAACATAGATGAAACCTGAGAATTTTATAAATCTGAGGCTTTGCTTCCCCAGCTCCCATAAGCAATCAAATTAAGCCCAGGAAAACCCAGCTCCCAGTGAATCAAACACCAAGACTCAAATCAGGTGTCCTGGTTTCTGTACTGTGTTCCAGTCCTGGCATTTCAGCATGACACCAGAGCCAAACCCAGACACTTCACTGCCCAGAAAACAGACATTCATGTGGCAAAAGCTGCACTTCTTATCTAACTTGCTCATCTGGTCAGGCTTGTGCACATCATGCTAACATTCAGTGTTACCCGGGCACAGGTTCCTCTGTACGCATGTTTTGATTCTAAGAGAAAAAGCTTGAGAATGCAGGATCTCAAAGTGTTGACATGAAGTGGGTTTAAGCAGAATTTTAAATGGGGCTTACAGAATTGGCAGACAGCAGCAGCAGAAGTCATCTCTCCCAGTGTTAACAGGAGTCCTGCCCTCTCCCCAGAACCCAGATTCACTGGAGTGCCTGAGACAAAATTAACTCCATGCTAAAGTCTGTACTTCATAAACTCTTAGAAATACCCTATAGAAATATTACAGGCTTTTCTTAGAAGGTTTTTTGCATGGGGGTTTTGTTTGCTTTTTAGTATTAATTAGTGCTGTATAATGCACCAGGGACCCAAAGCTAATGGCAATCACAGCTGAGGGGACACAGTCACTCTGCTGCTCTCACCAAAGCTCTGCAGTTCTCAGAATATGAAACCTTACGAAGTGAACCTGTCGGTTTTTACAAGTATCTTCTTTCACTATCATTTATCTGATACAATACTTAGAGATGAGGTTACCACCACCCATCAGAAATGGGTAAAAGCAGAGGCTGAAAAAAGCACACACCCACCCACCTCCCCGCCGCCAATCAAATAAAAATTGCCATGTTGTTCATGTTTTTTTCTAGCAAATAGAACAGTAAATTTGTAAACCCAGTGAGACTGATCCGAAATTGCATCTTCTCAGATGCTAGCAAGAGCTCATCAAAAACATGCAACTATATCTCTGCTACGGGAAGAAGGAAATCTAGGAAAACCTTCTACAGCCACTGTTCAAACATAAGCCTTAAATTTCTGAATGGGACAAGAGGACTGAAAAACTGAAAGCACTGATCTGGCAAATGTAATGGCAGGTCTTTTGTGCTCTGATTCTACAACGCTGCACTTCATAATTTGTGCATAACTCATATTCACAGAAACCTAAGAGAGTAAAACCACAGTATGGTGAGAAGGACCAGAATTGAAAATGGTTTCTTTCTCGATGTTTTAATCCCCTTCTGTGAAAACAATGTGTTTCCATAATGCTAAATAACAAATTATGTGTCTGCAGAATCAGGCTCCTTTTTCAGTTATGAGTTAATTATTTGAATACTGAAAACAGAAACCCCAAGTCATCTTTCCTGCTCTACTCAAATTCTCTGTAACTTATTCTCAAAGAGCAAATGAAATTTCTCATTCCAGTTGTATTCCAACATGATCAAGACTTACTCCTTCCAGCTCAGAACCTGCAACACTCTTTCATTTTAGCGACTATTAGAAATTAGAGGATGCCAATATTTTATCTGGCAGTCAAGAAAGCCTTTGAAGTTTGATGTCTACAATGTCAAAAGACAAGTAACGACAGAACTTAATTTGTGCAGATGAGCAACTATTTAAAAATCAGCATGGAAATTTCAGCAACACCCAGTCAGGATCTGGGCTCTCTGAATGTGTTCCAGCAAACGCTTCCGCTTCTAACCAGAATGGTGTGAGTTAGAGATGGTGACCTTAAACACACACAAGGGGAGTTTAACATCCACTCTCTGCATGCTTAAAAAGAACAAGGAGAAAAGCACAGTGTTCTTTTCAGATTTTGCTGTGCATTTCAGGACACCTTTTCTGAACACTTGCCTCCCAAGCTTGGGTTTGCTGTGCTTGGCAGTCTCTTTTGTGTCTTTTGCAACACTGCGCACACACAAATTGCCTGTGGTTTCATGCTTTGCTTCCCATTTAAAACTAACACTTAAATAGTAGCTTTATTTTTGTTAAATAAAAGCTTTTTTTTTTCTAAATTCTGACATCTATTTCTCCTTTTCAGCCTGAGGGAAAAATTATTTTTTTACAACTGACACAAACCATTCTCAGGACTAGTATCTTGTCTTCACTACTTTGATTCACTAACTTTCATTCATGTTATTCCTCAGCTTTTTGTGCTATCACAAAAGCAACAACAGCAGGCACCATAATGTTACTTTTTGGAGTGTGTCTGACAACACCATATATGTTGGAGACTCCAAACCACAAAGAAAAAAGCTTAGATAAGGAACACATAACCAAAAAAGACCATATAACATAACCAAATACATAACAATACATAATCAAAACGAACCACTTTTTCCGAATTCTTATGTTGAGGGGGATAAAAAAAGAAGTCAGATAATTTCTATATATGACTGCAATCCATCTCCTCCTGAAGGCAAGATGAGTTTTTTCATTATCCACCGAGTATCAGACAAAGCCTGGACAACAGATGATGCCTATGTGGTTGACACTCTGGTTCGGGACAAGAGATCCTCTGTGTTTGGGGTGTTAACAGCAGCTGACTCTGTTCATTCAGCTTTTGACTTCCCCAGCAAGCTCAGGTGCCAGGGAACAGGTACCAGTGCTCAGAGAGAGCCTCCTCGAGAGGAGAGAGCTGTCACAGCACAGCCTCAGCAACAGCCAGGGACTCGGGCCACCGCTCAGCCCCACAGGCAAGTCCCCCTCTGGGGAGAAATCTCCTACGTTTCACACACCCACCAAGTCTCCACATTCCAGCAATATCAGCTCCTTGGCCAACAAAGCAGCCAAGAGTGGAGGGAGACTTGTATTTACTCCTGGGTGTCAGCGCTGCGACGCGCGGCTCTCGGAGCCGTTTCTCCGCAGTGACGCGCTCTGCCTTCCCACCGAAGATTATGAAACCACTCTCAACCCCAGAGCTTCCTCCCTCACACAGCCTTCCAGGCCCAGCGAGGGGAGAGCTGAACCCTGCCTCCAGCACTCCCTAATTGCTTCAGCAGAAGCTGAAAGACGTCAGCAACAGGACTTTCTGCTCCTTATTCCCGGAGAAAGCAGAGAAAAATCTGCAGAGAGCAGGCCTGCGACTGCAGGTTTGGTGTTAAAAGCCTGGTCTTTGGCAAGCCATGCAGGGAAGATAAAGGCTGACCCTGCGTGCTCCAAGCTCTGCTCCCTGAGCAGGGCTCAGCAAGGGTGACTCCAGCAAGCGCCACGGCAGTGAATGCACTGAGTGCTACTGTAATCTCACCAACATCTGCAGCTAAACTCATCCCAGGGAGGGAGGCAGACCTTCCAAACAATCGAAACTGAAAAATCAGAACTGTTTCAATTGCATGATAAGGGAGACAAGCTCATCAAGCTGCTAAGTTGACCAGCATGTTACTGCTCTTCTGGCAGCTCTGCCCCAGCTTCCAGCAATCTATTCTGCTGATTTTAACAGGTTGATTTGACCTTTAAGGCTCTTGAGAGTTTCTAGGTTTCATACATCTTCCTTTAGGCCGTGCCTTAGGCCTGGTAGTGTAGCACTGTCTACCTGCAGAATTTCTTGCTTAGCTCATTTTGAAATACCTCAGACTCAGAATCTGCCTTCTGTCTTCAAACAGTTACTTCTATTCTTGGCCAAAGGAAACCAAGTATGTCAAATACAAAAAAATGAATGACCCAAACCCGTTTGCTGCCACAGAGAACTAGCTGCTTCACTTCATTTTCTGTAGAGTAGCAAAAAAGGCACAGTCCCAAACTTGAAGAATCTGTCAAACTAAAATCATCTCACACATAAGATGCCTTATCACAAAGTAGCACGCAACAGCTGAGCTTAGTTTATTTTCTTAAACTGCCTAAATTAACTTGGCAAAAGCAAGGACAGCACCACTCACAACGTGGTATGGTACAAGCTTACACTGTGTGCCAGTTTTACAGAGCAACCATCCAGCCTGCAACTTCCACAGCCTTGCAGGCAAAACCAACCTTCAGTTTCTCAACTAACATTGTCTCCTCACCAGCAAAGAAAACATTTCCTAATAAATCACAAAGGCTCCTGGGATGTTGTCCCAGCACAGCCTGGGTAGTAAAGTGCAGATATTAGCATTATCCTGAACACAGGGCAGCCGGCTCACATGCACACCCTGCATACCAGTACTGCCAATATTCCTGCAGGCTACTTATGCCAGCAAGCAGCACCCTTGTTTTGACCAGTTTTAAATGCTAATTATTTGAAACAATGCTAATAGTCCATTTAAATCAACAGTAATCAGTCCATAAATTGTTCTGGTGTCAGCTTTTGATGAAGCACAGGCAACACCCTGGGACCACAGAAGATGCACATCCCAAGCACCAACATGCCCATCAATACTGACTGTGGGTGCTTCACACAGCGAGAGCATGAAGGATGTATCACTGTGAATTACATCAAGTGGATCAATACAGGAGGAACGTGTCCCCTAGGCCAGGGGACAGCATTCACACTCCTGCTCTTGATCTGAAAGCTCTTGTTACGAACGCAGCACTGGGGCTTTGCAAAGTGACAGCTGGTTATCAATGAACAGAAGGAAAGCAACGTCATTCAGCCTCAAAATCTCGTTGTCTATCCCACTTAATTTCTTTATTCTAAAATCTTGGTACACAACAAATAGAAAGCTTTGCTTTCTACTTCCTTCTGTAGGAAAGAGCTTGGTAAAAACCACTGCCTAACACAACCACGCTCGGCAGGGACTGACATGAGCAAAGTCAGAATGAAGGCCAAAGGAAAAATTGGGTCAGGAGTGCTGAAGCACCTCTGCCCTCACAGGCTGTCCCCAGTGAGCAAGGGATGGGATGCGTAGTAGTGGGAGTCTGTATTGTTGATACTCCAGCTCTGCAGATAAACAGAAACATCTGATTCTGGAAGCAGATAAGCAAACATCTTTCATCAGAGCTAAAACAGATACATTTCAGAGCAATGTGCAACTGCCACTGATCTCTATCAGAAAGCTACCTTTTGATTTCAATTTCAGAGAAAAGATCAGCTTACACGTTGCAAAACAGTAAAAACCACCCTCCACTTAGACAAGCAAAGCCTTGGCTAACCATATGTGGGATTATTTACCTACGTCACAGATCTGTATGGCAGCAAAACCACTATTTCACCAATCAATTTCAGAAAAAAAGAGGCTAAAAATGAAATGCAACATGACTCCCTCTTTCCCTACTATCCTACTGCCAGCCCTAGAGAAAATGGGAGGTGTCACAGGCATCAAAGGAAATATAAAATCCAACAGAACACACAAACCTAATTTACATGCAACAGCAATCTCCAGAACAAAATTCTAACAAAATCTGAAAGGCTTACAAGGAAATTACATACAACATCCATTCAGATAGGACAAGAAATGCAAGACAAATCTTCTAGAAAAGGATGGGTATGCAATCACACAGCATGTACAGCAAGGGTAGGCAAGTAGTCAGCAATGGTGGGCACTTCTACAAAAGGTAAGGACTATGTAGTCCACAGTGATTCAGAAACCCTTGCTTCCCCTTGGTGTTCAGTCACTGTCAGGCTGGATGTTTGCTTTGTTTCTCCGTGTCCCGGGTTCCCCATCTCCTAATATGAAGGAATTTCCTTTGCAAGGCACTTGGAGATCCACAGATGAAAGGCATGGTAGCAGAACTAGGTCAGACAATGCTGATGTATACAATTAACTCTGCAATTTACATGGCTGGAAAGTGTAATTAAAACTCTACATCACTTTTCTCAAAGGTTCAAAATAAGACAGGGTGGGTTTGATTCCAAAATATACGACATACATTTGCACTTTGGTTTATATAGATGCATAACAGCTTTCTGAAGTAAATGCTACATTTTAGAAAAAAGCAGAGGACAAATCCAGGGATTAGCTAGAAGCCACGTCATTTCCTATGACCTATCTATTACTTTACCAAAACCTTTAAAATAAAACCACCACACACACCGACACAAACTTCCTGTTCTCTAACCACTGAATGAGCAAGCACAGTTACACTTCAAGAGATCCTCTGAGTAGCTGTACTATTGCACAAGCCACTGCACACAACACCCAAAACCTAAATCCCAAGATGTCGGTTTCTCCCAGTGCTACCTCGCTGTAAATCTAAAAATATGGTTGCATATACCAGTTAGACTGGGCCAAATGCTTTCTCTTGAAAGACATACACAAACTCTTGGCTTTATGATGGCTGATAGTGTAATGCAACATACACATTTCGTCTTTTCTCTCCCTATAAAGCCCAATCCCACAGGTTTCCCTGATTTCAATTACGAGTAGACACAGCACGAAAACCACCATCACAGTTGGCAGCAGCTGGCACCTTTTCAAAGAGCATCTGTGGAGAAACCCAGAAATGACTGGCACGGGATCTCTTAGAGGTGGTCTCACCACAAGGGCAGAGCACTGCAAGGAAACCTTTTTTCCAGCCCGCTGCCCTCGCTGCACGGCGATGACCTCACCCAGCAAGGCTGCCTGCGGAGCGCCTCCGCCAGCGGTAATTCCAGCCGGAGGAACATACCAGCCACTCACAACCAAAATTATCAGGCTCCATCTCCAACACAGCAGCCAACACCGCCTTTGAAGTGGAAACTGAAGCTCAGGGCTTTTTGACTGTGTGATGAGGGTGCGGATAAGCAGAGGCAGCCTTGGTTTCCTGGAAGAGGGGACAGGAATGAGGGAAGCAATGCATGGCTGGGGAGGTCTGATGTTTGATTCAGCTCAGCTCAGGGCTCCCCTTCTTGCATACCTTTGCACACAGGGAGCCAGTGTGTTTACTCAGGGCTCTGGTTGCTCACTGGAGGTATGACAGGGACTGGCAGCTCCTGTTCAGGAAGTGGCCAAGAAATGTGGCCGCTCACAGAGGCACGTGTTCCTTCACCCACGCTTCTGCAGAAGAGATGGTCTCCCCATCTGTTCCTCCCCCCCCCAGCTCCCCAGATTCCAGAAGGACAGGACACAACAAATGGAGCAGAAACTGATGTTACTGTATTTTTGTAAAACTGGTAGTAGTACTTGAGGCACAGTACAAACTATGTTTCTAGACAACAATTTAAAACACAAAGAAGGTAAGTAAATCTCAGTGAATCCTCCCAGAAGTTATTCATTCCAGTAGGTTGAATTTAGTGGGTGAAATACACACACCAAACTGTGAAGCAACACCCAGCCAGAGTTCTTTTATCGTGGCTGTTACACAGACAAAACCATAGGTAAGGGACATTTTACAGACTGGCGATGTGATGAAAATGTAGGAAAAGGACACAGGTAATTACATCATCTTTCCTTCTACCCAAAGGGTTAATGCTAGTCTGGATGATCTCCAGTTGCATCAAGATGATATACTCAAAATGAAAAGGCAATGTAAAAGTCTCTGTTGGAGCCCTCAGTGTTAAGGTGGTTTTTTTTCTCCTCTGTCTCAAATATGTCAGCTGTGACTGGAATTTATTGGTTAAATGGCAGCAGAGACCATTTAAGTAAGAAGAAGCAACATAACCACAAGGGAATTTATTTTATGATTTGCAACGAGGTGCAAATCCTGCCAACCACTTTAAACAATCAAATCAAACCTAATTTCCCCTCCCTGGAAGGACAAAGAGTATATAAATCTAGAAGAAACTGAAAAGGCCTGTTTTGCTTCTGATCCACATAAACGATGCTGGTAGCAACTCTAATGCGTTATGGTATCATCCCTACTCTTTTTTGAGGACAACTAAGCATGAAACAAATCATCTCTTCTTACAGAGCAAATCATTAAGAAGGCTACAAAAATGGCTTGCCCACAGGTCTCCAAGATGCCCCAAGAGCTCTTCCCAAAATGTTTTGTCCCCAAGAGCCCAGATGTCCAGTGCCACTTGGGACACAACAGGATACAGTGGCCTTTGCAGAAGGCTCAGGTCTGCTAGAGGTTGCTACATCTGTCAGCCTGTGTATGCTCTAGATATCTTTAAGTATATTAATGGTCCCTCACTCTTACCTGAATCACAACCTTTGTAATGACTGTTCCATAAAAAGTTCTGCAACTGAGTAAGTCTGCACTCCACTCTTTTTCGCTCCCTACTTCAAGACCATTAAACTCTAAAGAACGTTAAACTAAAATGAAGGTGACAGAACAATGTTTTCCCCAAAGGGCTGGCTGGGGAAATGAAAAACAACCTGCTTGAGAAGCAGTCATATACACCAGCTGCACAAGCCACCACTGAAGTTCTCCTTTTGTGTCTTTGGCATCTGTCAGAGAACAAAATGGGGAAAATATAAAAGCTTGGTCTTTAAAGGACAGAGCACTCTCCCAAGACTGTTTATGGCCTGCCTCTTGTTAAAATGTTTATTTGAATTTATATATTTAGATGGGTTTTAAATGCAAAGGCTCCCTTCCTCATGCCAATCTTTCATGGAGACCGCTGGTTACATCTGCTAGTATTTATATGAGAAAGAACAACAAAAAATTTGCAACTCTTGCAAACAAGGGTAACCCACACATTATCATGTGTGCGACTGTGGTGCACTTCCACATTCCTTGTGGAGGAGATGAAAGGGCACCAGGCTGCTGAAAGCACCGTGCAAGACCAGCTACTCTGAGGAGCTCCAACATCAAGAAGTCTCCGCTATCCCAGCAGCTTCCCTGAGTGCTGGAGCCTGTGGTACACCCACTGTGGCTTGGTCCCAGGAGCCAGCAGGCAATAAAGGTGGTACTCTGCTTCACACACAGCCAAACCAGGGCTCTTAATGTCTGCCTCTTGACTCAGGGCAGGGCAAGGCGAGGGATACCTTGATCTGCTGCCATGTGCGGCAGCAACTGGCTGACCTGGACAGAGGCACAGCATGAGGAGCATCAGGGAAAGCTGCAGGAATTCTGTGGTCACACCCTGATTAATAACTTAAGAAAGTGACCTGATGTCATGAACATTGATTTTAATTCAAGGAAAAGGATATATCAGTAAAATGCTTCTTGCTGATATATCCTCACAGCAGAGCCTACACCCAGGACTCCTGTCTCTGCCAGACCTTTACTGCTGTACCAAAAAGGCAAGTCTGGAAAGCAAAGTACAAAACTGGGAAGCACCAGCATGTGAGCCTACAGCTGCAGTGAGAAACCAGCTGACCATCCCCACACACGTCTGAACTAGCAAGTTCAATGATGAACACAACAAAGATGGGCACTTCCCTACTGTCCAATTCTGATCTACAAATATCAGTCACCGACAAGGTTATCCCAAAGAAATCTTTTTATCTGAGAAAGGAGAAAAAAAAAAAATCAGAGGGCAGACACATTTTCTCCTCCAGCTCAGCCAGAAAGAAAAAGGTGAGCCCATATGCAGAACTGAAAAGCAGAACTCCTGCACCAAGGCTGGTTGCTGAGGAACACTGGAATCACTCATAAAGTGGCTGTTCCAACAAAGGGGCTCCAAAGTGTGGTCACTGTATATTTACACAGTTGCTTTATCTGCTGTAGCTAACATGGTGTGTTTGCTTCTGTTTTTAAAAGTACAAAGTACCTGCAGACAGGAGCACCAGAGCGAAGATAAATTAAATATTTAGTCTTATCTAAAGAGAAGACTCATCAAGAAGGAGTCTTCTCCACTCCACTTCACCTATGAAAACAGGCACTGCAGTGTGCGTGGAGCAGAGATGGGGAGGTGAGCCATCAAATCCCACTGATCCCCTAAGAAATGACCAATTCTCCCAGCAAAGATTCAGGCCTGAGACATGGCTGATGCACTTTTACATCTAGCTCTACATTTTTGGGATGCTTGTGTTATGAATCGCTGCTCTCTCAAGGGGTCAACGCCAAGGTGAGAGAAATGATCTGAAGGTCAGCACTGCTGGTGAGCAAACAAAGGCAGAGAGACCCAGAGCAGGAGGCAGAGACACATCTCAGGGTTCCCACTCAGGCACAGCTGCTGCCTCTAACAAAAATCGATTGCTGTGTGATTGGAAACGGCCACGTGCCTGGTCTGAGGGCCAGGCGGTAAATGCACAGCATGGGTGTTGCTTCCTGCCCAACTTGTGGTAAAAGTCATTGATTGGAGGTTATTTGTGTGGTTGTCCTTGCTGTCAGCCTCCAGCAAAATGTTTACTAATTTTTCTGCAGAAAAGATAAATGAGTTCAACTTCTATGTGTCAAAAATCCCAGTAGGAACCACAAGGCGTTGACAACAAGCAAGTGCAACGAGTGTGACAGATGAGACTTTTCAGGACATCAGATTTCTACGGCCTGCAATTAAGCAAAACCTCATCACAACTCCTAAATTAACTCTGGCCAGCAAAACTACCTTCAGCCTGTAAAAAAAGAAAAGGGGGATAAAAGGGAAATAGAACAGAATAAGGAAGCTACCTCATGGTAACAGCAAGTTAAATTGAGTACCTTGTTCATTCAATCTTGTAAAACAAAGACTAAAGAGTCAAAAAGAAAGCGAAAGACTCATTTGTACTTAATGAATAGAGCCATGTTCCACTCTGATCCACCAAATACTTGAGATATGACCAAGTTTCTTGCAGTCAAACATTTTTGGAATTTCCCACTACTTCTTAGTGACTAGACATTCGTGCTCTTTTCAGCCAACAGGACCCAGCCATCTAGGATACAGACTCCTGAAATCCCCGGCACAGTGGCTCCTCTGTAAACAACTCCTAAGTATCTTAACCCAGTCATCCAACACTGGAGTCACTCAACCAGCCCGTCACTTTCAGTGCTTATCTTCCAGACTATCAGTTTCCCCTCAATTAAACCAGGCTATTAAAACTTAACTGTAAAAGGAGCTATTCATTAAAGTTTTGTCACATCCTTGGATGAAAATGCCCAAAAGAGACGTGAAGAGTAACAAGATTTGCGTTCACAACCGAACCAAAAATGAACATAAACAATCATGGTACATTTGCACACAGCATGGGAGATCCCCCCTCCTCCCATCTCCCTTCATGCTCCAGTGCTCTCTTTTCAGAGGATGGCAGCTGTTAGAAGAACAATGAAGGAATAGAGCATACAAGAATATTTACACCAAGAACATAAGATTAGACCTCAGCAAGCAATTTTCTCTCCTATTTACACAGGCCAAGTACTCATGCATATATACACTCACATATATATATATGCACAAATACATGTACACAAAGGATTCTGAAAGAAGAGAGGACCTTCTTCATGATTTGCATTCTTGCAATCATAAAAGCACAGATTACTCTTAGTCAAATATTGTTAGAAATTACTAGATATTCAAGCTCCACACCAAACAGTAAAATGAATATAGCCTCCACCCAACTCCTGTACTGGTAACGCACATCATAACAAAGGCCACACACCCCAGGTGTGTGGGAAACAATGGATAATTTCTCCCAAATTTATTTCTACTGTACTTCATTCAGAGCCAATCCAGAGAACTGGGTAAAAGTTAGTGGAAATGGTATAAATATGGACATTCTTTTGAACCAGAAGCGTACAAAGTATAATTTACAAAAATCACCACTGGAGAGTTATGTGAAAATAAACTATTAAATAAATCTAATTTTGTAATGACATGTCATGACAATTTGTTGTACTTCAAAGGACTCAATTCAGTATGCTCCCAACTATCATAAAGTATTTTTTTTCTCCCACAGCAAATGTACTTTACCATTGCATTTGCTGGAAAACATGCCTGCTTCTAAAACACTAACACTTTCTTTTAATGCCCAACAACAGTTACAATCCCCAAATTTCCTGATAAACTTGAGCAAATTACATCTTTGGCAACTGTAGAGAACACCATGCAATTCTGTTTGTGTCGTTCAGTCTTCCCTACTCCTTGCTCGGTGCTTTGCAGATTATTCACATCAGCATTTGCTAGAGTCAAACCCAATCCACACACCAAAACAGAAGTACCAGTAACCTCTTTATGTACAATCTTTGTGCCAATCCAAGAACCTTCCCAAGACACAGGCACACAGTGCAATGGCCAAATTCATCTCCATCTGCCCTGAACTGGTTAATGGTGTGTGCTATGGAGCGAGCAGAGCAGGAGGAGGGGACTGGATGCAGTGTTTTGAACGTAGCTGCCTGAGGAGTTGAACAGTCCCAGTACTGGAGTTTGTTGGCAGGTCTATTACGCAGGTTGTGACCTTCATCAGCCTGGACTTTTATCAAAAACCATTTTATGAGAATGTCAGAATGCCACACCACATTGCAGCATTCACCTCAAGTCCGTTCTCTTTACCGCTCTCACACTCTCAAAAACTGAAAGTTCAGACAGTGCTGCAAAGACTGTGAATACATCCACAGTCCAGCACACACTGGAATACAGAGAACAGATGTTTTGTTCATATTTCTAGGGAAAGGTTCCCAGAGTTTCCAGAAGACAGAATCATAGAATCATTTAGGTTGGAAAAGACCTCCAAGACCATTGAGTAACCCATTAACTCAGCATTGCCAATGCCACCACTAAGCCATGTCCTGAAGTGCCACATCTACCTATCTTTTCAATCCCTTCAGGAGCAATGGCTCCACCACTTCCCTGGGAAGTCTGTTCCAGTGCTTGACAACTCTTCCAGCCAAAAAAATCTTTCCTAATTTCCAATCCAAACCTCCCCTGGCACAACTTGAGGCCATTTCCTCCTGTCCCATCACTGCTTAACTGGGAGGTTGACCACCACCTGTCCAGCTTACTGAGGGTGTACTTGATTTCCTCATCCAGATGATGGATAAAAATATTAAAGAGACCTGGCCCCAACACTGAGCCCTGGAGAACACCACTAGTGACCAGCCCTAGCTGGATTTAGCTTCATTCATCTGCTGTCCTGTACGTGCTGTGTGATGGTGCTCAGGATGGGCTGCTCCATGCACCGAGGTCAGGCTGACAGGCCTGTAGCCCCCTTAATCCTCTTTCTGACCATCCTTGTGGATGGGTGGCACAATCAGTCACGTGCACCACTGTGTCAAAAAAGCCCAAAAGGTTTGTTTGTGTACCTAGATCAGGTCAAAGACATAGTAAAGCACTCGCCACCCAAGCACATTTTACTGGTGTATTTAGGCCATGGGTGGCCCTTCAGAAGATGATTTGTCTATCTGCAGTAATTAACAACTCTTCTGTGCTCCTTTGGTTTTCCACTCATCAGAGAGCCCTACCCAGCAAGGCAGCAGTTCCTGGCAGCCGGTGCTGGCACTGAAAGCAAATAATACAGATGCCAATTTCTCAGCTCAGTGGAAGACGGTGAGAGAGCCAGACAAACTGAGCTGTCTTTCTCTGGATGTTCCCCTGCAAGGTCTCTTACCATCACAGGTCTGCTGCCACCAGGCAAACCATTTCACCTCAGCAGAGCACTTAAAAAAATAGATAAAAGCACCTCTCTGTGGAATAAATTCTATAATATTGCCTTATCATAGACACTCAACCAGGGAGAGATCCACCACACATTCCCTTTCCACATGACTGCAGCTATTTATATTGGCTGATGAAGAATATTTGGGGCCTAAACTCTGTAAATATCTGCAGATTCTTCGCAAATGGCTCAGAACAGCCATTTGGGGAAAGGCAACAGCAACAAAAAAATCTCCCTTCTCAACATGCTTTCACTGGCCAATCATTTACCTATTTATGGTAAAAACCCTTGTGTGGTACATGGCACCAGGCTTGGAAAGGCAATGCAGCATCCATGTTAGCAAGTCAGTGAACTCAAATATGGCTTTATTTGTGTCAGACTTGCATATTAGAGAAACTTTGCTGATCTCTGTGCAGGTACTCTCACTGGAGCCTGCAACAATTAACAATTCGCTTCCAACGAATGGTGGGAAGCAACTCCTCTGGATTGGGGTTAGTTCTGTAGCAGTTATCACCACTCCAAAAATTGCAAGTACATTTCTGTTTTGCAGAGAAGTAGAGCTGGTTAGCAGCGTCTGGTAATAACCCTGTTAAGAAAAATTCAGATTTAAAAACCAAAATTTTAGCTTTTTATCTAAAAGGCTAATACAACATGCCAGGTGGTTCTGGACATTGTGTAGGGTATTTTAGGGTGAGTCTACAACTGTCACTATGACTTGTAGCTACAGAAGCTGCAAGAATCTGCTTTTCTCCTCTCCAGCCCAGAGAAAAATCCTTAGCCTGACATGAGCTCAGGGAGATGTTCCCTGGGATACAAGGTCATGGACCCACCTTTACATTTTACTTTCATAACTCAAGGCTTGACAGAACAGCAACCCTGAAAGCAGATCTGACATCAGCAAGTTAATCTTCTCTAATTGCAGTGTTGCCTTCAAAATTTAATATATTACCTGATGAAGGAAAAAAAAAAGAACAAAAAAAGCCAACCAAACCTTCTCACACGCACACAGATTGCACCACACCTTTCCCAGCAGCTGGGAGGAGACGTGCATTTCAATGTACCTGGCATTTCAGCATGCAATTTAAGAGTCCTGTCTTTCTAGAGCAGACTGGTAGGTGGTTTGGCAGTTCCACATCTTTCATTGCTATTTGGGTACCGATGGAGAAGTGACAGAGCAAGGAGCAGAAACCCCCTGTTTCAGTTTCCAGTCATTCTTGGTTAAACTTTTTTCCTTTTTTTTTTTTTAAGGGGAGAATTCAAGCAAAGCTTTAGTTCTAAAAATTCCCAATAATAAACTGTAGTTATCAAAGAACTCTAGTTAATCTATAATCTTTACAGGAACAGCGTGGCAAGAACATGCACGTACAATGAAGTTCATACGGCTGAATTTGTCCTAATGCGGCCAGACCTGAATGAACACGAGGTAACCAAAGCCCCCATCCCTGCCAAAATGCTTAGCACTGAGATTCACTGGGCTATCAAATCAGGTTTATTTTTAAAGAGAATTTGGTGCTTGGAAAATGAATGTGGTCCCTTTCTATAGCTTATGTGAGCCAGCACAACACAAAATAAACCTCTGGCCAAGAAGCCAACCTTGAAGTTCTTTGTTTAACCTACAGTCAGTGAAAATGGACTGCTTCTCTTGGGCAGAGTTGTGATCTAACCCATTTCTGCTTTACCACTGCCCCCTCAGCTGGGCTACTGCAACCATTTGCAGGCCTGGAAGGTAAAGGGGATCAGGGAACTGATCCAGGCCAGAAATAATCCCCCCTCCTTTTTTCCAGCGCTGATGAATTTCTTGACCTCTCTCACCAGGCTGCCTGTAAACAGCTGGGCCACCCAAGCAAAGGATGCTGTGGGGGTGGGAATGACAGGACAGGAGGCCTGAGGAGCTCCAGCCAGCTCTTACACAGAGACAACTTTTCAGCTGACAGCCTTTGTCAGTGCAGCAATGGCCTTTTCCACCAGCTCAGAAGTACCTCGAAACACACATTTTCTTTCCTAAAACGTGATTCAGCACTGGCAGCGTGCTCCTTTGCACGGCTGTGATGAGCTTTGCTTAGGTAGATGATGAAAAGCAAGCTAGAGCTGAAACCAGAGTACAGAATCATTTGGGTTGGAAAAGATCTCTAAGATCATAGAGTCCAACCATAAACCTCCATACGAAATGTGGAAAAGCAGTTGTTTCCGTCTATGGTCAGGCCTGGCTGGGAAAGAATTTCAAGCAGCAATGACCAGTTTCACTGTTTTGTCCTTTCCAAACCCAACAGCAGCTGGAAACACAGGACCTGTGCTACTCCAGTGATAAAAGATGAGTAAACTCCATTGAAGTATTGCTGGGTTACTCAACACAGTTCAAACCTGGCACAGTGTGGATGTAAGAGCCTGCTTAAAACTGCTGTTGGAGCAGCTTACTGCAAAAACTAAAAATTCCAGAGGAATCTAAGCCCACACCTGCCCACTTCTATAGAGACAGCACTGCTCTGGCTCCCACCACTCAGGTACCTGTGTACAGAACACACACATTAGCTGGTATTTCATAAAGGCCATTTAGACTGTTTCAAGTGCAGCCAAGGGAGCTGCTCTCCTCCTGCTGCCGATGCTTATCTCTGTCCAAACCAAAAACACAGCGTTAAATTTAACTGTTGTTCAAAAGCACATTGTAGCATCCAAACAGGAAACTGAAATAGTTTTGAAAAACACTTGTTTTACTTGTCTCTTTTAACAGAGAGCAGTTCTCAGCCCCTAGCAGCACAAGTAACATTTCCATAAGCTGCTCAGTGTTCCCACAGGCACTCATACATGCTGCTCTGCTCACAACCACCCAGCCAAATTTAAAGAGTGTGAAAGCAAAGCACATCCAGCAATTGTTTCCATTCAAAATGCCTTTTGTGATCCAAACTTGGGGGTGGTGCACATGGAAGAGATGAGGTTTCCAAATAAAGATGTCAAAATAGAGGCCAAATTTGAGAAACATCGAGCATTCTGTAGTGTTCATCAGCATCTCCAAAGGGCTCCATTCTAGCAAAAAACTGGGTATTTGTGGGAGAATAACTTCAGCTTTTGGCCGAGAAGATCACCAGCTTTACCACACTAGAACCACAAGCTAGGACACTTTATCAGTTGTTCTGTATTAGCACAGTTGGTTTCAAAAGTCTCTGCACTTGTGTATTTGTATAAAGTCTTTGCATTATTTAACAGAGAACCCTGAACATGCACATGGAACTGTTGCCTGCCGACCTACAATGAACTTGTAGACATGTTGATTTTATCTGTTTAACAGATTAGGTTTGCACTGACAGATGGACAATGCTACTGTTAGATTAATTAAAAATTAATACCATTAATGTTAGATGAGCATGAAACAAATTACCTTTGAGGTAAGATACTTCTAAATAGGGGGAAAAGGAAAGCAGTTAATGAAGTTTGAAGATAATAGCTCCTAGTGCTGTTAAATATATTTACCTGCAATTTTTCCTTTTTCTTCTGTTTTTCCTCTCGCAATACTTTTACCAGCCCAGACTCTTGTATTATCTATTTTATTTGTGTTAACTAACTGCTTACTCAAACTTACAGAACATAATGGCAAGCCAAATCATTTCAAATGTCCCTTTCATGGAATATAATGTACTGGTCAAGATTTACAGGACTATTAAAAATCCATCAAATCACTCCATCTTCTACCATTAGCTTTTGTTAGCAAAAAGTCAAAACAGTATTTCCTTCAGTTTCTGCTAACTGGCATTCTTACAAAGCCCATAGATCAGTTCTCATTCTCATTCTCTTTACATTTCTGAGGCAGAAGATTTAGGCTTTTGGGTAACATGCAGCTGGTAAATTTTTCTGACATCACTACCCACACAATTTTGTGAGGGCGCCCATTGAACCATTGTTTGCAGGCAAGTCTTCAAAATTACTAACCAGGGTAAAAATTCTGCAGTGCCAAGAAGTCAAGCTGAGCTACTCATTTCTTAGTATCCACAATTCAATTAGCTGCAAATACCACAGCAGCAGCAAACCAGAGTTTCAATTTCTGCTGGCACACAACTCCATAAACTAGTTCAGTGAACAGATTTAAAACAAGTAACCTCTCCACAGCATAAATCTGATACTTAGAAATACCTTCCCAAAAGAAAGATAAATAGGATGAGGGAGAGATTAGGAATCTTTTTAAGATCTGTTATTTTAAATCTGAACTGTAAGATCAATTGCTGCTGCAATTATCAGTTTCGCATTTTTATATCCAAGAATAAAAGACTAAATACGTGGTAACAGAAGAAAATTCTGTCTCCACAATACTCAAATATCAGAAATCTGATATCCACTGCAAGCCTACAATGTAAAGAAACTAAAGAATAAAACATTCTAGTGGTCATGCTGGGCAAATCAACCCAAAGCAATGAGGACCCGAGTTACCAAAAAGGATGTGCTTGACTTCAGTGGCAGCACTTAACAGGCATAAACCTCAGATATATATATAAAGGGCTGTCAGAGGGCACACATTTGCACACATTTTACTGTTTATGATGATCAAGATAAACTGGCAATGGATGCAGAGTTCTGTGTATTTTAACCCCAGCTGTAAAATTAGCTCAAATATAGTGTTTTGAGTTCAGGATGGTAAAAGACCTTGCGGCCCACAAGCTGAAGGGTAGGTTATTGGAAGGCAGAGAACAAGCAGAATATAGGTAACTGCATGGAGTGTAGCAGTTTTGATATCCTCATAAAATTTTATGTGTCAGGATGTTCAGTGAAATGTAAAGGAACTTTTGCAATCAATTTCAGTGGCAAGCACAAGTGACAGGCTGCCACAGTTTGGCATCATCTGAACATCTAGAACACAACCAGTTTTTTATAGGTCCATGTATTATTCTAGTATTTTGTGTTTCTGATCAAAATGGCTCAGTTTCAGCACATTACTCAGCATTAAATGAAATACATTTAAAATTAGTGACAGATTTTTTAAACTGCCCTTTCAGGTAACTATTTTGCCCAATGGTTGTATAAACTCCTTCATGTTTCTTCTCTGATGGCAAAGAAGGGGGAGGAAAGGCAAGAGCTCTCAATCCTGTTTCTGGAGTATTTCTTCTCTTAATAACTGCTTTTCTTTCACTTTCCCTGGCTTGCATTGCTACATCCCCAGCTTTGAGACAGAGTCCCAGAGCATCAGCAGCTCCTGGCCCAAATATTCACCCACGCAGTCCAAAGCAAAGTACCCTCTCCATGGGACAAGTCTGCTGGTAACACTGGACACAGAGAGCATCTAAAACATGTGTCACACTTGTCACACAGGTACTTCCTCTGCTCTCCTCAGCTGCTGAACTATTTATTAACTTTGCTGCATTCGACCTGTGCCACACTTTGACAAAGAGAGAAGCTGTTAAACAATCTCTTTTGACATGAAAGAGCCGCCTGGCATCCCTGTGGAACACAGATTAACAGAGCCTGTTTGCACTCTGGTTGTCACAACAGAATTTAGACTGATGACTTGTTCCAAAGGTGAACTTGAACAGATATGAGCAGGTGAAAGGCGTCACGATGAGGTCACCACCCTGTTTCACCACAGGGCAGCCCCTGCCTACAGAAAATCCAGCTGACGTCCTCAGTCCCGTCTGGACTCAGTCTTGCATCCCAGAAGTGATATTTGAACCTCCATCACCAGTTAGTTCTTTGGCCTCTGATCTAAGTCCTTCAAGAATATTGATAACCGCTGTGGAACCACGGTTATCTGATGTTCTGTTTGAATTTTTAGATGGTACAAATACTTGGGGACACAGTCACAAAGGGACAGAGGTGATACAACTCTGCAGCATTTAACTTCCAGGCACACAGCTCCCCATAAAATACACCCAGCACCAGGCCAGGACTTTGTCACCTGTTCATAGCACAGTCACCTCTCACCAAAAGGTGCTTGTGAGAAGAAGAGGCATTTCTAGAGAGAACCTCCTGCATCAGATGCAACTTGAGGTACACAGATGTGAGAACACACTGGGTTTTTGTCCTGTGAAATCAGCTAATTCACTTGACTCTTTAACATCTTCCGGGTAGTTACAGGGGAGGCTAAAAATAAGCAAAAGAAAAAAATCCAAAAGAAGTACAAAAATAAACCCCAACTTTACTGGGTTCTGAGATACACCAGACAGGCAGTATCAATGCCAGCAGAGATCAATACTCCCACAAAATAGTGTTATGCTATGCCTAGAAAGCAGAGGGAGCAGGAAGGGATATCTAACACAAAACCACCCAAGTCTCTTCCAGAATAGCTGTGAGAGCAGCAGCAATGACTGCACCACACGTACAAGTAATTACTGTCAGGACTCCATCTGGATCAAAAGTTTGGCCACTGTTTTACTAGCAGAAGAATCTCCAAGTTAAAACTGAATTTTGAGTTATGAGCCAGTACCTCTCTGTAATTCTCCTTTCTCCTTCCTGTACAACCACAGCCCTTAACCAAGGATTTTTTGTTTGTTTGTTTCTTGTTCTTATCCTGCAGGAGAATTTTGATTCAACCAAGAAATTTAACTCAGAGGCACAAGTAGTATTATTTTCACCGCAAACCATCCCACTTTTCATTTTTAAACTGTTTTGTGGCAATCTTTTAGTGTTCCAAATAAATATAAATAAAATAAGATAAAAAGGAAAGCAAACAAACATGCAATGTAGGTTTCCCTCACCCAGACAGGGATGAAAAGAACAGAAGCAAGCCCTGCACAGCTGTAAAGCCAGGTTTTTTTCAGTTTAAACATGGAGCTTCTAGTCCAAGCTTTGCTCTGTCCCATTTCCTACCTTTTATAAAGTTCTTAACAGTGTACAAATGAGATCATACAGGAGGAGCTAATTAACTGTGCTTTCTCACTGCTGCTTACCTTGCAACAACTTAGCTATGTAGAAATGTCCTCATGCACAGGCTTGACACCCAGCTTCCCTCAGTCCACAAGAACACCCTGACCAAACCAAATACTCTTTTTAGATGACATTTTTCCCAGCATCCACTGCTAGAATTGCCCTCTGGCAGAGAGGGAGTATAGGAAGCTCCTACTGGTGAGCTCAAACGTCCAGCACTGTCCATCAGTGCACCTCTAGCAAAGCATCTCAGAACAGGCAAACTCTGTGATTTCCCCTGTAATAATTTTCCAGCCTCCAGCAATTCACAGCTCCTCTGGGGAGAAAGAAATACCAGGTAGGCTAGTTCCACTACAAAATCCCATAAACTACATTCGAATAAAAATAAAATTCAAAAAAGAAGTAGGCAATAAAAGCCAAGGCCCAAAAAGTAAGCTTTCAGCTTTGAAGAGACTTTTATCATACTCCAGTTGTAAGTTCTTTATTCCTCCTTCTGCTCTAAAATGATTTTCAAGGCCAGAACTGCAGTAACCCTGTCCAGGCACAACCTGGAAACTGTGTACTACAGATTCAAAGAACAGGCTACAGCTATTGAAGGAGTTTAGACAGCTCCTGGAAAAGGACCATTTTGCTTCTATATTTCCACTTCCAGCATGGGGCTTGGTGTTTGATGTGGCAGATTTCAAATGAATATGTCAATATTGACCACGAGAAGCTGGATTTAATACAAAGCATTAGTAATTGCTGGTTTGGGGTTTTTTGTTTGTTTTTTTTTAAAGTAGCTTTTCCTCCTTGAAATTACAGCTGACTGCATTGTTACATTTTAGGTAAGGTCTCTTTTTGGACACAGGGACAAACCAAGTTCTGTGGAGTAAAAATAAGCAATGCTATAGTTCCACCTGTAAAGGACTTTTCTTTATCATATTCGTGAGCTCAAACTGTAACTCAGGTTTCATCTTCACCCTGTAACACCAGTAACTCATCAACCACTTCCTGCTGAACCAGCCTCTGCTCAGCCAGTTCCCTCACATGGCTCTTGATGTCTCACAGTACAGTCACTCCTCTCTCCATCCGAGTTCTACGACATGAGTGTGCTCATTTAAGTGATTATTGCACTGAAGACAAGCCCAGTGCAACAACACTGGATGATTAATACTTCCACAATCTATTGTGCAAAGAGTTAAAGATTAATACTGTTTTACAGGCGATGAAATAAAGGTGGAAAGAGAAAATAAATACCATTCTGACAACTACGCACGGGGTCAGCTGCAAATCAGAAATTCCTGGCCTATCACTCAGCTACACACAGTTATTACCACAAGACATGCAAACATGACTTATGTCCTAAGAGATCAACTGCAAGGGACCAACAGTAAACACCCACTCAAAGGTTTCATGATCAAGAAGAATTAATAACTGATTAACCTAATATTGATTAATTAGAAAGGTGAACAGAGTCACTGCCTATTTTTGAGGAGCCATGACTAATTCTTCTTACGTCTTGAGGACTTGATATTTCCTTGTGCATCTCGGCAACTGCTCCTTCACTCCTCTGGCCTTGTTTTTTATTGGAATCATACCCCACTTCTGGTTCATCTAAATTTAAATCAAACAGGAAATAATGAACATGTGTGTCTGTAACAGACCCTTCAATGCCTGAGGAGCACCAGCTGGAGTTAAAAGCAATCACCCAGGTTGCAGCTTTTTGGGATGCAATTCCACCCTGTGTGAGCATCATTTGTACAAAAGGCTCATTTAAGAGGAAACCACACTGTTCAGTGAGTGCCAGACCCAAGAAGAATTTGGATTTGGGTGGCAGAGAGTCAAATCTGAGACAGTACGTAGGGGTGGGGGCCCAGGCAGTATTGTTCATTTGTTTTTCAACCTCCTGCCAAGTTTCCGTGCAGATCAATAGCAATGAATCATATTCTGAGATGTCAGGTAAAACCTGGTCAGTAATCAATACAATACAGGAATACAGTATGCCTGAAAAGGATTGAGCAGGTTTGTGTTCCATTCTCACACACAAAAAACAACACCCTTCTGTGTTTTCATCTCGCAGGCTGGTTTACTAATTATAAATGTATCCTGCAGAGATGCTAAGTTGGTGTGGCTTTTCCAGTAAAATAGGAATAATCTGGACTATCTTCTATTCTGATCAGAGAACTACCCAAGAAGTTGAAACACAGTTATTTATGTGGCACAAACAACCTTATCCAAGGACACATATTCTTCTAGAAGGAAACAACCAATGTCAAAACACAAGTGGAAAAAATGCAGTGTCAGCATCATATTGTTTCCTGACCTGTTCTATATTAGGTAATGCAATATTTTCATCTGGGATACACCTAAATTGTGTAATTACCACAACACCTCACCTAAATATGGGAAGACGCCCACCCAAGGTCTATTGCTGTTCCAAGATGAAGGGAAGAAAAGGGCAGCACATTCTTCCACCAGCACTACCACCCTTCACAATTTTCTCATGTCTTACCATAAATACACCACCTGAAACAGAACATGTGCATTCAGACTAGGCCTGGAAGGGAGTGTGAGCAGCTGAAGAAAAGCTGGGTACCAAAACATGCAGTGAGGAGAAGAAGCAGGATTAAAATAATAGTGAAACACTACGAGGCCATTGTATCAGACTGATCCATTACAAGGGATTAAAGAAGAAACCTCACTGCAACCCTTGGCCTGAACTGACCATGGTATCACTTACCCCACTGCCTGCAAAAACCCTTACAGAGGGTCCCTTGGTGCTCTGCACCTGCAGCCAGCAGCCCCAGGACTGGGGCTCACACTGTGATACAGGGAATACAAACAGAAACTGTTGAAACATTCTCATTTACTGCACTGCACTGGAGACAAGTGATCCTATCTCAGGAGTGTAGGAAAATCTCAAAGGCTCCAGGGACAACTAAATTAGTTATTTCTAGCATGCAGGTCTGCCTCACTTAAATTGACTGTTGCATGAGTTGGACAACAAAAGCACCACTGCGCTGCCAAAACCTGAACACCACACATTAGAGAAAGCCAAAGTTTTAGCAAAATAATTTTGTGGGAGGCTGAGGGATTATGAAACCACTCCAGTTCTGAGATCTTCCCAACAGTCCAAAAAAAACATGTAATGAATGTTAGATTTTTCAATTGTCTGTAAAATAGATTGCTCAATGTACAGAACATACAAAAACGGATTATTTATGGAGACCATGTATGTAAACAAAAACATGTGTTGTCTATAAACAAACAAGAGCAGCTAAAAAGAGGGTTTTATTTTTAAAAAGTCCTGTCTCCCTGTCATTTTGACTTGTGCTCCAAAAATCCCATTTGCATGGCTTCCATGGTAACTCTGCAGTTCTGCTCATTTTTACAAAGAATGATCCAAAAGCCACAAAAAGAGCATCCACTCAAGGCTTATGCTAAGGCCAGTCTCAAAAACCATGAAGGAAAAGAAAGGGAAAAAAGAGCAAAAGAAAACCAGCTAAGTCCAGGACCAGACAACTTTACATTGCTCAGCATCACCAGTGAAAACTGCAAGAACAAACAAGCTTTTAGAGTTATCTTAACAGAACAACAAACAAGCTTTTAGAGATAATAATCCCTTCTCACGGTCAATACACACAAACAGAGCCTCCTGCTAAGGTCCTGGTCATCTGTCACACATCTGAGAACACCAGCAGCAGGAGATTCACATCACACAAGAGGCAGGACCGTATCCTTCTGCTGCTCAGATTCAAACCCTACTTAAATGAAGGCTGTAAACTGGCAGATAAAACCCTGGTGGTTTGGAACTGGCTTTCAAAGATTGGTAGTGGCTGGGAGAACCCTGTGGGAGATCCCTCATTTACAGCACACAGGAAGGTGAAAAGGTCTTTGGCCACAGGTTAACTACAAGGAAAGTTACACTTCTGCTGCCTTTTATGTCTCCCCATTTAAACGACATAATTGTTTTAAACGGCCTCTCGGTTGCATGTTGGGTTCAAACTTTGGTCACTATGCTCAGATAGTAAATCAAATTCCTCAACCATGTTATTCTTAGCATGTGTTTTCGCATAATTATTTCTTTGGTAAAGACAACACTACCACAGAGAGCCCTTCTGGCCATAACACAAACACCACTTGCCTCTTTTTTCCAAAGAGGCGGTTCCTCTTTGACAGTTTTCAATGCGGGATCACCTCAAATCAGAAGAAAAGCTTTAAAAGCAAGGCCACTGGTATGTACTGAAAGCAGCCCACATTTAATGGCCCTGTGTTATGGGAGCAGCACTAATTCACTTCACTAAATCACTTCCCGGCATTTTGACAAAGTTTAGGGTAGAACTGTATTTATAATTCTTCTGTTAACAAAAACATAGCCAAGACTCCCAGGACACTGCTCCAAAACATACCATGTAATAATTTATTCTCCCCCAACAGTCAGCCTTCAAATGTTTGCTCATGAGAAATTCTATAGGATGTTTTAGACATTACTAATTTGAACTTACAAAAACAGCACTCAAAAAGGAGCCCAACCAGAAGCCATGGGGAGAAACACCTGCCAAAGGACTGTCATCATCTCACAGTGCCCCTATCAACATTTCTCAGATCTGCCCAGGAGAAAATTCATCAGACAAGTTATCGGCCTGCTGAGGAGGAAATCTTTATTTTTAAGCTAATTTTACATATTTTCTAGGCTATGTCCTTGCATTTCTTCACAGCATCCACTAACAAGGCTCTGAAGGTAGTAAATCTTGAGTTTCATAGGCCTTGCTTTGTTGTCTTTTTAATATCTGCACTTGTTTAAAAAAAAAAAAAAAACAAAAAACAAAACCCCACAAGTAGAAGAGCTACTATCAGAGAAGATAAAGAAAAGTGATTAACCACTGAAAAAACATTGTCCTTGCTGAGAAACATGCTTGAGGCAAAATAAGCAAATTTTCAAAGGCTAGTTCGGCAATGGGTGGAAGTTTCCAAAGCCTGAACCAAGAGGGCTGCAGTGTTATTGAAAAGTTTGATTTCTAGGGCAGCAATGCTAGAGAACACCAGGCAGTGCAGAAAAGGGAGCAGTTCTGCTGCAGGGTTCTGAACTGATGGTCAGCACAGCTACTGCTGAATGTAAACCAAAGCCACAGGAGCAGGACCTGCAGATCTGTACCACAGCCAGAAAGGGGAGAAAGGAGGGAGGGAGGGAAGCAGCAGGGATCACATTTCAGCCCTTAAGCATCTCATCTCTTTGACCCTCTGCGTCTGATTCCAAGCTCAAATACAGTTCTGACGTCCAAGGTGTCACCCTATCTCCAATTAATCAAAGGAGAGTTCTGTTTAAGTAGCCCCTTCTCAGGAATCCCATGGCCTGGTTTGGAATTTGATCTCTGTCATAGCTGTCAACAGATCCACTTCTTGCTTCTCCCTTGCTTTTGTTTTCATCTAAGGCAGCTCAGTAAGCCTGAAAGGAAACATGCACGGGCTGAGCAAGGGGATGCTGGGGCTTTTCAGCAGGAATGAAGCATCACTGCTCCTACAGTGAGCAGGGACTGGCTCAGCAGTGCTGAGGACAGAACTGCTAAGGGTATGTCAAACGCTCTGAAGTTACCATGCATTATTCTTAAAAACTGAGGGAACGTGAAGCTTAATTAAACCTGACAGTCAAATAGCTAGCAGGATCTGTTTCATGAAGCCTAACGTTTTCTGATTTGGGATTTTTTTAATTGTTTACCAATCCATCAACAAACCTTCCCGCAGTGCCCCCATGAGTGTAAAGAATCTGATCTTTAAACAAACTGCCTGGAGAGACCAGTTTGATAAGCAGTGAAGAAATAATTATGCCATTCAGAAATCAATTTATTCTCAGGCAGAAACGTACTGCAGCAATTATCTTAAATATGGGGTGAAGTCCATGCAAAATCACTGAGCCAGACTTCAGCACAACCTTTTTTCAGTGAAGTATGAGAGAGTTGACAGTATTATCATCTCTGTATAAGAGACTGAGACTGACATATCTTTTTCACTGACTTTTGATCAAAACATGTCTACCTGCGTAGAAGGAGATCTCTGCTCCCTGATAGCTACAGCTTGGAAAAAACATCTTTAGGAAATCAATGCCCAGCCTTTTCAACACACACCTAACCTTTGTCCTGTCATTCACTGCCTCGCATCTTAGATAAACACCATTTCTTTCCTCACAGGATACGCCCATCACAGGCGAACTGCTAAAACAAAACCTTCACAGCCTGAAGTTACAAGGATTATTTGAATTTTTTTTCTGCACCAGAAAAGCAGGAACTCCCCCAGTTTTTCCCAAATAATCTTCCACCCAAAAATATCTCAGGGTGATTCTAAATATATACACTGTGCAAAGCACCACAGCACTTTGTGGTCTAATCCTGCAAAATGCCAAGGGCTTCCCGTAAGGGCTGAGTACCCTCAACTCCTACCCATTCGCAAGGGAATATGAGAAGCATACATTTTGCAATTTAAACTGAGAACTGAGGGCTAAAAATTCACCCTACAGTAAATAAAATCATTTTATAGAAGATCTGCAGGTTGATCACATCCTTAATCCAAACATGCAGCTGCACAAGTCAAGCAGGTGTACAAGAGGAATGGGACTGGGTGGCAATTTTGGGGGGATATAACCCTGTTGCTCACAGCACAGAGTAACAGGCTTAAAACAAACCATGAAATCCTCAGGTTCTCAGTCCTTAACAACGTGAGAGAAACCCAGCCTTAGCTGTAAATGTTCAGCTCAGTACCAGTAACTCCCCAGTTGATGTTTCTGGTTATTTTTATTTGCCTATTGAGTCAAAATCCTCACAACAGGACAAAATAAGACAGAAAAAGTATAAAAGAGAAGGCAGCACTGATCCTAGAAATAATGTCTTCGGGCCCGGTTATGGTCAACTACTGAAATTAATGAGATAAGATTCACCCCTCTGTCCCAAGCTCATCTTAGTCCCAGTGTGAATCTGGAGAGGAGCCCTCCTAACTAAAGGCCTGAGCAACACCAGAGCTCCAGCCGAGAGAAAAAGCAAAACACAATAGAGCTGCCTACTGCAGTCCATTCTAGCTAAGACTGAGTAGGAGGTGTGGTTGATGGGGGTTTTTTCTTCCTTTTTTTTTCTTTGTTTTTAAGTCAGTTAAAAAACAGACGGCTGTGAATAAGGTTACTGGTAATCTTTCAGTTTGAATCTACTTCCTGAATCTTCTGACTAATAAACCTTTCACCTTGCACATCTCTCACAACAGTTCACAAAGCAGAAAGCCAAGACCCACAAAATGAGAATTATATGAAAGGACTAACCCCACTTCCCCTCTCCTGACATCTGTCACTTGCAAGTACATGCTTATCCAAACATACACTCAGCTGGCAACCAGTGTCCTTTTCTTAGCTGTCCACAGAGGAGAACATAATCCTACACTTCCACACAGATTTTAACTATACTAGAGTATCTCTTAACTATATTAGAATATTTCAGTCCCCTCTCCCAGTGCTTTTTGTTCGCAATATTTTCACTCCCCTATTTCATTTCCCCTACAGAAACACTTTCTGTTTTGTAAAAGAAACAAAGGAAAGGATTGACAGAAGAATTTCTGACCAGTTCATACCTGAGAAAAAGCTTAATAGCTTCTCCGACTTCATTTTGCTCTACTATTTCTTTTGGGTGACGGTTTTGCTTTTGTTTTTCTGTTATTTGATCACTATTTATTAGGCGACTAAGCATGGAGAAATTGCCTTCATTTCGCAGATATCCAAGATATTAAAAAAGTAATTTTATGTTGATTTTATATACAAGAACTCTTTGGATCTTGTGGATGCTCCCCCTCCCATTTTTTTCATTCACCTTGCAGCATGTTAATGCACATGTAGTCTCACTCTTCTCATCTCAAGGGCACAATGCATATTGCACAGGGATGTCTGGAAGCCAAAAAACCCAACTTCTTCTGCAGTATTTGTCATGGTGAAACTGTGAGCCCAAGCACAGCTGCCTGAATGTTTCCAGAAAGCAGCCCCTCCCTGCTCCTGATCTCTCAAAGGATATCTGCTACAGTAGCAGCAACCCACTGGGAAACACAGAGTTAAATTTTTGTTAAAACAAGGCATTCCCTTCCACAAAGCTGATTCATGTGCTGAAAACCCAAAGCCAAGACACTGAGAATGGGAAGTAGAATTACAGAACGTGCGTCAATGATTCTGGGTTCCCCTTTTCTCTTATTGCTGAACTGCTGGAGCTTGCACGTTCTCAGGACACAAACTTGAGTAACTGCAAGAAAGCCATTCTCTAAATCCACTGAGCTGAAGAACTGCCATCATTTTTGGTGGAATTTCCCTAATCAGTCGGTTCAGTGAAAAGAAAAAACGGCTACTGTGGCCAGTGAGGAACAAGACACTCTGCAGCATTTTAATAAGTTAAGCCATTATAACTTGCTCAGCAGAAACGTCAAGAGGTTTTGTTTGCTTAAAAGGAAACAGTTAAAGTAGCTGTTACAGTATTTGCAGTGACTCTTTCCCCAGACTCAGAGCTATTAATGACTGCAATTCTGGCTGGAGTGCGATTTAGCAATAGTCACGTTGACCCCGTACAGCCTATCATGGGACCATGCAGCTCCAACACACTCAGCAAATATTAACCTGGTTATTCCCGAGGACACGGAATTTTTATTTCTGTTTTTCAGGTGAGGAAACCAGGACTGAAAGAGCATCAAAAGACAGAAAGGGAGAACTAGGTCTGGGAAAGAGCGGCGCTCTCGCTGATGAAGCATCTGTTCAGTAATAGAAATGTCATCTTTTGATTGCAGGACAGCAATTTGCTTAAATCAGCTGTGGTATTTCAGTGGGACTCTCATTGTGCACGGCTTGAGCAAACCAATACTAAAGGTCAGTGTACTTAACAGCTACATAAAGTTAACATTGTTTATTGAATGCTACTGGCCTAACGCAGTAAATGACCCACACAAATAAAGACACGAGGATTTGCTCAGGATGACCACAAGTACAGCAAAAGCCTGTTTAGGGTGAAAAATGAATGCCCTCAATTCTTTAAATAATACAGTTGCCAATGAATGTCTGCAGTTCTGGTCAGAGCCAGTTCCTCATGTGCAGTAAAACTTTTTGTGAGGAAAAAATGCCTTCATTTTCAGAAGGTTCCAATCCCAGCGTGTTTACTCCTCTGCTGCTGTTTGTAAAAACCCAGAGAAACAGAACAAAAATCTGACTCCGTGGAATGGAGAAAACATCACACCTGAAATCCCATTCATCCTGTGAGTTAAAGGAATTTTTCCAACCAGAATTACTCTGTTTTCATTCTGTGTGGAGGTCCCTCCTAACCAGGTAATTTCAGGTAAATCTGCAACACTTGCTTTCTTAGCCTTCCTCTGACACGGAGAAGGTGCACTATTAACTTCCCCATAGCTGTTGCTAAGGGGATTCCAAATCATTCCCTGCAGAAATGGAGACCTACCAATACAACTCTTCAGGAAACTGCCAACAACAATGCTAGTGGAAGGGAAGAGACACTTGTCTGGTACCATATGGAAATTAATAACAACATATTCGTCAGACAAGCTGAAAACCTGCTTTCTAAAATTCTCTGACCTTCAAAGATAGAGAGACTATGAAAAAGCAGCAAGAAGAAAGTAGTAAAACAGAATCTGACAAGTGGGGTGTTTTAGCAGCATTGGAGATAGAGATACTGACTGATGCTGACCTATTTTCCTGGCTTTTATTATCCAATCATACATGTGACTGGGAAAACAGATTAATAATGACACGTAAGACATAGACAGAAGATCAGAAAACACCTTCACCCATGACTAAGAAATATCCTTTTATTAGAAATTTCTTGGTGAATGAAACTGAAAAGAGAAAAGGCTGAATGAGGCGCTACAGCTGAATTTTAAACCTTATTTTCCAGTAGCACATAGTTAAATGCTTTATTCCATGTTTGTACAAGGATCTGAAGATATAAACCTGTCACCAAGTATTAGAAACATTATTTCTCAAAAAACCTTAATGATGCAGGGGGTGTCCAATTTCTTGAGCACTTCCAGGAGGGAATATGCCTTTAAGAACAGCTCATCAGTTACTCTTTTTTTAAATCTTTGTATGACTTGAACACAATTTGACTTGAAAAACCTTGAATCACCAAAAGTGTGTGTAATAACAACTGGCTTGCTATTTTAAGAGAAGGTTGTATTTGGATTAGAAATGCCTGTATTCAAAACAATCTTTTTTTTTTTTTTTCAATATTCATTCAGTTCCTTTGTTTAACTTGAACTTCTGAAGTTCTTCCTCTGACACAGACTTGGGATTTGGTTTTGGATAACACTACATGGCTCCACTTCCCCACCAAAGATATACAGATAATACTGACCAATTAAAAAGTGTATCATGACAAACCACATCATGATTTATCAGATTCACTGGGATAACAGTCCACAACAGATAACTTAAGAAGTGGCAGAACTGCACCAGATAGTCTTAATGACTGCTAGTTAATGCCCCTTTGTATGACCCCATGCCAATAAACAATTTGTCATTTGACATGTAATATATACAAAACTTCTGAAATACTTCAGAAATATTCTTCCTTGTAAATTACACTTCCCAGCAGAAAAACAAAGCACTCTCCAATAATAACAACTGTTAGAAATCATGCTCCTCCAGTGTATACATAACTTACACACAAAGTACAAGTCTTCTTCAGAACTAAAGTCTTAAGATTTAATCCAAAGGTCACTGTAGCCAATCCAAACATCCCCCACTTTAATTAGGCTTTGCATCCAGCTCCTACACTGCAGTTGTGCGTGGCTGGAGCTCAGGACCAACTCATAAGGATCCTGTAAGCATTTACCATCACAAACAGCTCTGTCATGATGAAATGAGGGTTTGCCAAATCACTTCCTAGTGCACATCTACCTGCCCTGATTGCCTTTTGGCTCCCACCCTGCCCATTGCAGAGCACTCCATTCCCAGAAGGATTTCAGCATATGCAGTATTTTGCAGTATCAAGATCTACAAGTCCTGGCTGTTGATTTCCCAGGATCTTAATTCATTTTAAATGAGATTGACACCTACAGTTTCATTTCCACTTGGGACTGCCAGAAAGCAAAGTCTGAAACGAGCAACATCCCTAGCAAGCTGATTTTCTAAACACGTACCCCAAATAAAAACAAAACAAAATGCAAACATTAAAATTCAAGTAAACTAATAAAACTGTTTTCTCATCATCTTAGGAGCCTTTTGTCTGCAGGACAAATTAATCGCCTTAATATTTTCAGTTTACATTTTTATAATTCAAAACATGTTGCTTTTGTTTGGCAAGCTTTACACATCCAATTCACCAAGCCATCAGTCACATCCAGGCTGGGGCTTCCTAGCGGGTGCCTGTTCTTACTTGCATTACTTAAATTCCCTTCCATTGACCTGAACATCACACGAAATTATACTAAAGCAATTTTACAAATGTAAAATTGTAAGGTGAACCATCCAAAATTCATGGGGTTCTTTTTGTATCTACTCCAAAACACTCAAGTGGTTGTAGCAGAGCTTTTTAAACACCCAAGCAAATATTCTGCAGGCAAACTGGCTGTATTAAGTACAGCAAAAATGGACTAATTTGAGAAAACTGCTGCTAGCACATAGAGGAGGCTTCCTGCTTGCACATTAGCAGTCACTGCTAAAGTCTCAACAGAGCAAATTAGATTAACATGCATTAGTTTGACAGTTTAGAACAAACATCTACAGTTTCTCAAAAAACAAATCAGACAACAACAAAAAAAGAATCACTTCTAGTTTCTCTTTTGCACTCCAAACCTAAAGCAGAGTTGTTGCTATGCTGCTGTGACCCCCAGCCCGTGGCAGCGGCTCTGCAGGCAGGGGAGGCTAACGGGGTATCGGTGTCACAGTTTACTATCGCCGAGATGACTACATGTGTAAGAAGCACATTCTTCCCATCACTGCACTTACCCCATAAGGAAACCAGAAAGGGCACCAGGCCAAAGTCTGGTAGTTAAGCAGACACACTATCAGGTTTCCCACATTCAAAAATCTTGCTGCCAGGGAAGCATGAAAAGTGCTTCCTCCAGGCTGGGTGGCAGACAGAAAATTAAGTGAAACCTAGGCAAGACCAATACTCTGCTGATCTGCACAGGGCTTTTAAGATTTTTATCTAGCTGAAGCCCAGCTCTCAAAACACAGGAGTTTCCTCTTATCACCCAACAGCTCTTTCATTTTCAGCTTCAGTTCTTTTATCATAGTTCCCTGACAGAGCTTTATCTCAAATCATCCCTTTGTGAAAGCCATAAGATCTCCTGAGCAGTTTTTATCTCTCTGCAAACACACATACGAAGGTTGTGCCCACTGCAGCCTTTCTCCCAGCATCTTGGCTAAACTGTTTTCAGTGACAAGCTCTGAGTAGCACTGATAGAAAGAAAACCTCCCACAGTCTAACACATACCTCCTGCTCTAGCAAATTCACTCCCAGTTCCTCCAGGGCAGAGAACTTATGTCCTTCCTGATATGACAAAGAAGGGAACCTAATTTGCTATATCCTGGTGATTTCTGATGTGGGGTATATGGTGAAGATCTCGATGTTTAAGGGTGAGGGTGTTACAACAATTTAGCAGCAGCAGAAGACCAGACTGAGTCAGAAATTGGTTTCCTGATCCCACGCCAGTGAGCTCAGCAGGTCAGCTCTGATGGAAAGGTCACTCTATAAAACAACCAGGTCCAGCCCGTGTGCAAGGAGCCAACAGACAGAGCTGGGAGAGCTGCCATGGTGTTCAGACAAGGTCCATACTTGGGGGGAACATCCCTTGCCCAGTGCACAAGCAAGGGAGGCTTAGGGTGACTTAGGCTCAGTCCCTGCCTGATGTTCCACACAGAGAACAAAGCAGTCCTGAACATCCATGAGGGGAACACCAAACACGGCATCTCACAGGAAACATCAGTCACCTGTATACCAAAGCTCTGTTAAGCAATGACATAATTACAAGACAAGGGCTGAAATCGTTATTTAATAGCATTTCTCTGCAAAAGAACTCGTTTATGTGATGTCCCTGGTATTCACTGCTGCATAACAACTTGGCAATTTCATGTCCCACTGCTACCATAGCACATGAATGTGCTGGCAAACAACTAGCTCAAGTGAGAGAATTCACGATGAAAATTGAAGTTATTTTTATGCATGTGGCTGTTTTGGCTACTTCTGAAAGGTAAATTTTGTGCTCTCTGGCCCCAAGGCAGGATCCATTAGTTACCCATTTCATGTTTATGTGGAATCCAGACAGAAAGACACACACTGTCTATAAGACCAGAGGGAAACAAAACTGATTAACGAAAATAAAGTAATCCTACCGGCCTTGATAACAGGCAATATGCTACTCACTAGTTTAAAAAGGAGCTTTCTTTTACTCTACAGAAAAGTATTCCCTGAGTGGCCAAATATGTATAGACAATTGCAGTGGGGATCCCAAAAACCTGAACTAAGGCCAACACAGAGCACGCTGGAAACTCCCATTCCCCTCTGTAAGACAGTACTGACTGAAATGCCTCCAGACTCCTGCATCCTACCTGCTTTGACCACTGTCAGTACCAAGGATGATCAGCTACACCAAAACGCCCAGATCACATTCAGTTTGAGAACCCAGTGCAAAGCCTGATAAGCCAAAGGAAAGCTTCATATCAATTTCAGTGGAAGCTGGGTCTAAAGAAGAGTTGGACAACACACACAGTTTAATTAAAGTTATCTGAATTTGGCCAGTCAGAAAAAAATACAACCAGCAGGCCTCAAACCCACGGATGCTCTGCAAAGAATTTGTGTCACATACTGTTGAGTCTCCTTTGGTCCAGCAAATAAACTGTTGTTAAAAATAACACCACCTTGACAACAATTTTTTCCTTACATAAGCTGTTGTGCCATCAGAATGTTCAATGACAATAGGTGGCCCATTCAGTCACAGTCTGTTTGCATGAGCAGAGGCCAGCATCAATGGAGTGCTTCAATACAAAGGAGACCAGTGCTTGCATAAGGAAAGACAGAAGACAGTCCTTTATCCCAAAACTTAGTCCTGATGCTGTTTTGGGGGCTACCAGGTTTGTCCTATCAATAATTTCTCTGAGACATCTGGACAGAACTATTTGCAAAAGAGCACCATGGAATATTTCCTTTGGTTGCCATCTAATTGTTGACACAACGTATGCCTCCAAACAAATCCTGCTCTGGTGTGGTAGTACCGTGCATCCTGACCCAACAAAAGGAATCCCAGTGAAGAATCACAGTGCTGGAGAACATCACTGGTGTTTTAACAGGCACCAGGACCCAAGGAAAGCAGTTGCTTCAGCTGCACGGATGTCACACACAAGCCTCTGTTTAAATACTGCAAAGTGGTAATCTCCTGCTTTTGCTACTTTGAAACTGAGGAGGCAAAGGAAAATATTTGAATGTGCAGTCCTGAGGTCAGAGCTGAAGTTTGATTTGGGTTGGTTTGGATTAAGGAGAAACGTCCAAGAACAACTCACTGATTTACTTTATTTCAGGACTTGGCACACAGCTTGGACCAAGTTCAAAATCCAATGACACCGTGCCAGAAAATGCTACGGAAAGAGCAGAGATAGGAGACATCTGGACTGTGTTAGAAACTTAGAGCCATAAAGTCCTTTAAAAATATTCGCTGCTCATGTTGGGACTTCTCTTGTTTTTGTTTCAAACAATCCAAATGTTAAAACTGTGTTTCAAATTAAAAGTGAAAAAAAAAAACCCCTCAACACCAACAAATACCCAAAACCTCCCCTCCCCCAAGAAGGGCAGCCTAAGCCAATTACAAAAGTAAAAACAAGATTATTTTAATGACCTCAGAAGAAAAATGAACACTCCTACAGTGAAAGCAGTAATTCCCAATAGCAGTGCATCAATGCTCCTACAGTGAAAGTGATCATTTTCAATATTATTGCATCACTGCAAACTTCTCACGCAAGTAGGACAGCAAATGTGTCCTATAAAAACACAGCTTCTCTGATCATTTAGTATTTCTGCTTTGACACTGTTTTAGCCTACCCAAGGCACACTGAAAACAGGGGCATTACCCAAAAACCTTCTTGTGGTCTGGGTTCTAGGATGTAACTGGAACAAATATTTTTAAATGCTCTTTTAATTGTTTCCATCTTAATTCCACACATTTGGCAGCAGTCATGCTGATCACTTCATAGTTCCTTAAATGCAATGTAATCAGTTGTGCACTCCCTTCCCAGAAAGGCCCTTACAAAAATGAATGGAAGGAGATGTACTTGGGAAAGGAAACAGCTATTGTCAATGTTTGGTAGTAGGAGAAATGCAAGACAAATTATTCACAGAGCTCTATCAGAAAACCAAGTAGTTTTATAAATGAATTTGTCTCAAAAATTCCAATTGATGCTGCCTAATTAATTAGCCTTTGCAATAAATCTTCTCTGAATGGGGAGCAGGCAGGGCTTGCCAGCCCTTTGCCTGGTGGGCTGAGCCAGTGGCAGAGCTGGAGGAGCACCCGAGCCCCTGGCCCTGCTGAGCTGACCATCCCCATGGGGAAGGACACTGCAGCCCTGGCATTTTGCCTGCCTCAGGTAAAATCAACCATTTTGCTTTTATTCAATGCTTTCCTCACCTGCAGCTTTCCCAGGTGGAACAGCCTGGCAGCAGATGCCAGTGAAGTGCTGGGGTCCACAGCACATGACATGCACAAGACTGCACCTCCACTAACTGCGGAGTCCCTTCTTTCCCTCTTCCTTCTCTGAGCATGGCTTGACAGACCAAGGTCTTTAACAGGGCTGAGACCTTTTAAGGTCCCACAAAACGGGTCAGGCTAGCAGAAAAGGAATTTCTCTGCACAGAAACTGCATTTCCCGAATCTTGTAGCATGTGAAGAATCCCTTTTAGCTTAAAAAAATAATTTTCCTTAAAAGGCAAGGTAATTCTAGCCTAACCTGTCTTCCAATACAAGTTCAAGCAGGATAGTTAAGAGTAAATAACAAGCAAAACCAGAGTACCAAGAGAAAAGCATGCATGGCTGAATTCAAGACTGTGACCAAAGCTGAAGCTCAAATATACTCAAACAGGTTTGAGTGGCAAGGCCTTAAATTATTCTCCAATAGTGACAACTTCTGGTAAGGGTGGATTTCTTCTAAAAACATACTACCTACCACTTGTTGGGAAGACATTTAAAAAAATCTTTTTAAAAGCCAGCCAGTACTTCATTTATTCCATACTCTTGATTATTTATACCAATTAATAGGACATAGTATCCCATTCTTCCAAGTACATGCCTTGGCACAGCAAGGACTATTCTGCATTCAGCAACATGCATCATTTCCGGCAGCGCAGCTCCAGGAATAGAAGACCAAGGAAAGCAAGGCAGGCAGATAAACAAATCATTCAGATACCTGAAAACCCTGGAGATACTGTAGCTATTGTCATTTTACACCTAAGCTCCTCTGAGGCATTCTGACAGTGCCAAATGCAGATGAAAGTAAAGAATTAATGGGCTTCTTGGAAGCAAAAAGAATTCACAGAATTATGCTCATAAGCAAAGCAAACAATCCAGAGACTAAATCCTGTAAAGGACATTTTTGCCTACACTGAACACTGCCCCATTCAACACAGCACACTCTGTTTGTTGACTGCACTACATCTGTTCAGTGCTCAATGACACACCTCTCTGAAGATTATTAGTTGTGTCATCTGCCAATCCTTTGGTATTTCATTGGTCTGATGCTGCTCCTACCATTTGTAGTTATTTGCACCGACTTCTAAACTTCTACCAAACCTGCACCACAGCATTTCACATGAGGTGCAGGAGACAAAATTGGCAGCCCTCATTCAAAGTAATTTATTTCAAAAGACAAGGAGTAACAGGGGTACAGAAAAGACAGAAAAAAACACCTGCTAAAGACTGTACTTTAGAGTAACATCTCTGCTACCAATTAACCTCAGCCATGATGGTCATGCAAAGACATCAAGGCAGGAAAGTCCTCCCAACCCAATGAAGCTGGGCCAAATACAAAATCATCTTCCCCCAATATCCAACAACAAACCAACCTTTTTTACTGCAGATAATATTCCTCTCCTACTTCCCCAAAATAACTCATAAAGCCAAATCAAGGAGGACAGATGCAGGCCTGAGCTATAAAATCCAGATTTCATTTCCTATCACTCCCCTCCCCCAGGAGCTCAGGGGTGTTTAGATTCTGGGCTGTGGTTTAAATCCATCTGCGTTCTTCAAATATAAACATCTTCATTGAAACCAGACTCATCCTGCATAGCCATTCATTTAGTGAGCTCATCTGTGAGAGACACGGGCTGGCACATTTCTATGACAACCAAAAAAAAAAAAAAAGAAAACCAGCTTGGCCCAAATTAAACAGCTTTTTAAATCCTATTGTTCCTCAGGCTGCTTTCTTTTCCTCTAGCATCTACAGTTATCTTGGATATACTGCCCAGAACATCAACTCTCCCTAAACTGGCCCTCTTTCCATAGAGAAACAGAAGCATTTTGTAAGATTTCCATGTGAGGAGGAATGCTCAAAGAATAAAAGAATCAAAGCAAAGGAAGTACTGTCCTATCAGTTCTCAACTAAACTACACATACATATACATGCTAAAGACACAGTTCAAAGAGGGACCTAAAAGCCTGAAAAAGTGTTTCCCCCCAAAAAATAATCTCTTTAATAATGAGTCCAAGTAGCTGGTTTTGTTTAAATACCTTGTTGTGGGTTAACTCTTGATAAGAAAAATTAGAAGTTCTCTCCAAGAAGAACAAGCTTCATCATTTTAAAACAGGCTCTTTTCCCTTGTTGGATCTCAATATGGCTTTTTGCTTTTACACTAAGCCATCCTAGACATAGGCTTCAGTTCAAGCAACTGATACACTTTCCTACAGCACTACTTATTTAGAAGTCCACACACTAAACTAATCCAGTGTCAGAAAAATAAAGCAGCATTTTCTCTGACATACGCTGCCAGTCAATGCAAAATTCATATTGTCCTTATGGCTGTTACTCCATCCCCTCAAATCACTCGCTGGCAGCTCACACAATTCATTAATTGTAAGTAGTTGGGATTGTTTTTACTAGTATGGCACAGATGCCAAATCACTCTTAGTGATTCCCAACAAGAGAGAAAGATGCTATGAGTAAAAACAATGGAATGGACTCCCAGGATCTAGATACGCCAAGCCACAAATATAATGCCAAAAAAAAATTTCTTTTTTTTCTCTCATTCTCTCCACCTTAATTTTCTGAGATTCATTCTCAAGCTGGACTTTGCTGAGATAGGCAACCTGTTGTGGCTTCCACTAAGACTCTGTGTGTTCGCAATACCTCGAGCCGTGTGATCACAGAAATAATAAATCACAGGAATAAAGAGATTGATTTTTTTTTTTTTTTAAACCTCAAGTGCAACTTTGTCTACTACGGTCAATCCTTTCTCCTGGCATCATTAAAGGTTTCCCAGTCACAGATAGACTGTACCCATCAACTCAATGATTTTCATCTCTACAGTGTTTTGACTTGATCTTTTACTCACAAGTCATCTTGCTTAATTTGCTTCAGACATTTTTCCACACACGATTCAGAGTAGTGATACACTGCCAGGCAAAGTACTGAAATGTTCCCAAAGGCATAAACGAAGGAAAACTCAGTTATTAGTGGATATAAAAGGTACTTCTTATTTCTTAAGCAGCCTGCCACAGATGAAGAGCACAGCTATCGAGCTATGGCTGTTCATGGCAGGCGTGAGCTTGAGTCACACAACTGAAACCACTGTGACCTCCTGGTGGAATTAGATGCTAGAAAGACAGAAAGAGTCCAAATTCAGCAGCCCTAAGGTGTCACTGATACTGCCAACACTCTAGACAGCAGTAGCACATAAAGCCACAGGAAGGGGCATTTCCTTTCACTGACTAGCTCTGCTTGGCCAATGATCAAATCAAAAGATGTAAGATACAACCTCTACACTCACAAATTCAGTCAAGATGAAGGACCCTTGATTTTGACTAATTTCTTGTAAGAAAAGTGTAACCTTTTTGTTTCAACAAGTAGCTATGTAAGTGTTAAACTGTATTTTTCTGTGCAATGTTTGCCATGCCATAAAACTAATAAAAACTCAGTCTGAAGCATTGCCTAAGAGGTCAGGTGATAAACTATGGCAAATGCCACGGGACCCACTCTGTACTAGCTCTCACCTAAGCCTGCAATGGGCAAAACAGTCAGAAAAACAGGCACTTGGGGAAAGCCAGAATCAGGGTGCCTCTGATTCTGAAAACCGTGATATCACATACGGCAAGACTGATTTCCGTACGTGTAGCACATTCTCTTCTCCAGTTTAAATCTGCAAATGGTGGGCTGCACTGTTCATGTCCTGCTGCCTACACATGGCATCAGATCTACCCACCAGGAATGCATTACTGTCTGCAGGAGACAAGCACTCATCCATTCCAGAACAGGCCACACGGTATCGTTGTACTTCCAGGTCTCTGCACGGGTATCCCTATGCCACATCATCTCTCTTGAATATAAAGATATGCTTCTACTCCTGTGGCCAATGCAGTGGTTGCAGATGGTGGTCAGTTACAAACAGGAACCCCCCATCCTTCTGCTGCACCACACTGAAGAACCCAGCAGCAAACAGTTCCCTCCTCGTCTCCACTGCTCACTCCTGGGCACTCAGAAATGCACATCTTTACACAGCTGACTCTGTCCCCACAGGCGATAGATAATGGGGCAAGTGAAAATTCAAGCTACATGGCAACAGGTTTAATACAGGGCAAATATGATGGATAACACACACAACCTCTTTTTACAAAGGTCAAGATTTACTCGCAACCAGAGATCCTGTTTTTTCCTACACAGAAGAGACTTTCAGTTCCCTGATGAGGAAATGAAGTGATGTGACATTAAGCAGCTCATGAATCTCTTCAATTAATGCATTCTGCACGACAGAGACTTCCAGGGAATTATCTGCAACCACAGCAGTGCCTCATTCCCATCGCCATCCCTGAGAATGAGTCACTTCAATTCCCATATTCTTGCTGCAGGCAGAGAGCTCAGGACTATTCCCTGCCTTCATCAGGCAAATGGCTGGAATCAAACACTGAAACTACTTGCACAGAACTTTAATTAAGGTTACCTTATTTTCTGCAAGTATGGGAGTATATTTACCAGCAGCTCCCCACTCTCCATGATTAGGGCTTATGCTACAGGAGGTAACATTTCCATCCCACCACCTTCAGGGAGCAACTGAATTATGTGCCAAACGACCACGAAGAGGATGGTAAAGAGGAAAAACAGAGTTCTGAGATAGGTGGAATGCCTTACTGCTCTCCATGATATGACGGATCAGGAAGGTCAGCTTCGCCTGCAACAGGGCTCTCCCAAGCCACCAAAATCTTTATTGCAATACCATGCCAGTTTAAAAGAGATTTTATCCACATTAAACTGGCTTGGAGAATATAGGTACACAACTGTGGCTGGTTTTACACATTTAGGAATACTGCTCTTTTAATTAAAAATAGAAAATCCCCAGAAGAGACACAAAATCTCTGTTACAAGTGTTTTCAAAATTGAGAAAGCCTTTGCTGAATGCAGCTAGTGGCCTGTGTTTCATGTGATTTGCAAACTAGAAACACTGGAATTTTAGGCCAGGTGGGTGTCACTAACTAATAGGGGTTCTCCCTTCCCTCTGGAGTGTAGGTTGATAGAAGAGTAAGATCATGTTCTCCAGGCAAGTTCATATGAAATGATTTATCTCTAGCCAGCTGCAGTCAGACATCTGCTTGTTTTTATTTCACTACAGAGAGATTCACACCCCCCCTTATCTCCAAAGGCAGCCAAGATTATATCCAATTGTAAAGAGAAACCTCCAGCAATTATCAAAACTAAATCTTAGGAAGTCAAGTAAATTACACAGAGGCCACAGATGCACCTAAGCCCCACCTAAGGCTGAAGAAGTCCTATTTAATGAACGGTCTGTCGACTTCAAGGCAGTGACATCACCTCTGTATCCCGTGGTTTACACACAGATCTGCCCAAATACATGAAGGTATTTCTTTGTTTTGAGAATCCCTCACACATTCCACATGGGATCACACAGACAGTCCTCATGTGGTCAAATAAAGTTTGTGAACCCATGCCTTTATAGCTTTTCCATATTAATCTGCACTCTGGGCATATATCCAATTAAAGCCTCATGTATAGATCACTAGGTTACTAACTGGCTTGCATACTGGGGGGAAGGGAAATAACAAGCTCATGACTGCACAATTTAGCACTGCCTCTGCTTTCACTTTTACATGCACCAGTCTTTTTTAATCTAGTCTTACCATAAATACAGAGTAATGATGCTTGCTGAAGAGCAGCTCGGGCCCCTGCATGCCGGAACACACAGTAGCTGATGCAGAATGCATTTACACTAAGCCTAACTCCAGTGCAAAGCAGACAAGGTCTTTTCACAAACACGCTACAAAAACAGGAAGCAAAGGAGGAAACTTCACAGTGTTTGGAAACAGCACAGCATTGTTTGTACACGTTTTTCTTACAATTCCAAAATAAAAAAATGGGTAATGTGAAGTCTGAGCACAGCAAGAGCCTTAGATCAGACACAAAGGTCTCAAGACAGCCACTCAGAAGATCTCCAGGTACAGACTGTACAGGCAAGAAGATGCACAGGGTAAGTTTGTTCTCTTATTTCTGCTAAGAAAAACTGCCAAGTAGAGACACAATCTCCCAAACCCTTGACGTGAAACCTCGATAACGTTACACAGCACTACATCTTTATCTCAATTAAGGCGGGTATGATAAATGAAGAGGCATTAGGAAACACATAACCCACCAAACATAAACATTCCCTTCATGTTTTAACTGTTCAAAAGGGAAGGTACAGCAGCATAGGCCTCACACACTGCGGGCTATCACTGCCCCACGTGAAGAAGCTGCACTGTGGCCAACATCCCCTCGAGATGAGTCAAAACGTTCCAGTCACAAGCACTCTGCAGCCACTGACTCGGAGACTTCCCTTTTCAGCTGGAGCACACAGATCCAGCCCACCTCTAGCCTGAAGCTGCTTTAACTTTTTCCTCTCATCACCTCCTTTCTTTCCCTTCCCCCTTCAAGCCCACTCAGGCTATGCTGTAGTATCATGAACACACAATATACAGATAACGCAGATAGTGCTGCCTCAACCCCTACTCATCCCAGGTTTAAAACTGACCAACCTACACTCCAATCCACAGGCACAGAGCAACAGAGGACCTGCTCCAGTATTTGGACAAGCACCACCAAGGGCTCAGTACTTTCCCAAGTTGTCCATCTGCATGAGGGAGCAGCCTGATACACGGTCAACTCCCACAACAGATTATTTGATTTCGCCATATTTAAAGTACATTGGTCAACCCAAGTCACCAGGGACATTTGAAATAACTTACAATAAATCAGAAGATTAATTTCAAGGAAGGCAGTGACATAGCACCAAAAGAAGCATACGCTAGTGTTAGGAAAGAAGCCACTAGAAATATTTCTCGATGTCAACAAATTTTTCACCATAAACACCACAGCAAGAACTTGTTGCAGTCTTCAGGGCAAACGCTGGGCTGCAAAGGCAAAGTGGTTACCTGGAAGGGGTATGTCAACATTTAATACCAAAGTACATGTCCAGTCCTGCACATTTCATTTAATTTCAAGCCTTTCCAGCTTTATTTCCTGTTTCATTCACAGCGATCACAAAAGATGAATTATCCAACCTTAGGAAATGTGGTTTCAGTCAGACAAGACATGTTGACCATGTCCCTACTTTCACCTTCAGTAACAAAGTTCTGTGCCAACACAAGTTTTATGCTTGCTTCAATCTCCACATTATCTGATTGCAGAATAGATAGGATTTTCAGAGCCAAGACTCCACTCAAACCTTCTACTCCTCTGGGAGAGGAAGAGCCTGTTTCACGGCCCTGGATGTCAGGCTACCTTTTAGTTAAAAATTTAAAAAGAAAAAAAATCAAGAAAGAAAAAACCTGGAGGATCTGAAAGAACAATGAAGAGTTGAAAGAAAAACTAAAGTAATGAGTAATAATTTGTACTTGCATAATATCTTTCATCAGCGCTCTTCACTTCCATATAGGGGCTGCATTTCACAACAAACACGGTTGGGAATACTACTTCAAGCCCTTATTACACAGCTGGAGTGGCTATTCCTTTAGTAAGGAATATCTGAAGAATTACCAGTGTTCCTGCCCTGAAAGAATAAGCTGAAGCTCCTTTTCCAATTCAATAATTGTGCTACTATAACCTATTTACTAAAGGCAGAAGTTTACAGCAATTGCACAGATTTTCTCCTGGTTTAAACAACGACTGAATGACATCTGTAACATGACGTTGTTTTCTCTTCCTCCAGACACCCAAATAAACTGCTCTACGTTCCTGTGGATAAGGAACATAGCTACTTCATTGAAGGTGATTAATCTTCCACAAGGAATCAACAGGTACTCAAACCACGGGCATTTCACTGCTGAGCAGTAAGACAACGACACAGATGGATCTCATTCAACACAGTCCATCGAAGGAGAGGGAAATCTCTGCTGCAAAAGTAAACGTTGTTTTTCAAGAAGCACTGGGCCTTTCACAGTTTTGTTCCCCTCCTCCCACCTTCCTTCTCAGAGCCAGGATCCTGAGCAAACCGTTCAGATGACAGAACACCACAGCAATCGTCAGAGCGTCGCGGAGCCGGAGCATTCAAGGCAGGCACACGCTCCCAACTCTCCGTCACTGACACCCAGTGCCCTGCCTGGCATCAACAGCCAAGGCAAAGAAATCTCTCCTTGTGCAACTACCCCTTCAAGCTGCCAGGAACAAGGCAACACTCAGATCCCAAGCTACAATAACTGCATAGCCACCAGAAAAAAACCTGCAGAACTGCATTATCTTACACCAATGGCTCACAGATCCTCTGTTCAAGGGTCCACATAAAGTTCTACTTCTAGTTTCCTACCTTCTTGCAGCTTACATTGTACCAGAGAGAAACATGGTGTTTTAAGATGCCTCTGCAATCATATTCTTCTCAAGGGACTCCTAAATTTCTGAGCTCAATGTCAAAAAGTTTGTATAGTAAATCCAAGGTTTGAGAAGGGAGAGAGAACTGCCAATCTTTTTACGAAAAAGAATCTCAACACCCTGCTTCTTTAACAATTTTGCAAGCTCATTCTCATCCTGAAAATTTCAGTGCAGTCAAGGTTTCCCTGACTTACTCTTTATTTCTGAATTCAATCTTAACAGCCTCTGAAGCAAGAGCAAAGTGGTAGGCTGTCAGAAGTGACTATTAGGAGAATACACAAAGCACACACGCTGCAGAAAGCAAGAGACTTGAACTGATTGGCACCTGGTTCCCTGGCAGATATTTTCTTTGCAGGAAGATTGAAGGGTAGTAAGAAGAGCACGACACTCTGGGGCACGTTCTGCTGTCAGTCACTCTCCCACGCTTCCACTGATTTTTAATGACATTTACAACCATTAAGAAAATGAATAGCCATCAAAATCAGGAGGGAAGATGCAGCCTAGCAGACAAAGCAAAGGAAAATAATTTCTGCTCCAGCTCCCACCAGTGATTTATCAGGAGCAATAGCACAAGGCACAGCCGATCCTTGGTGTCCAGTGTTAGGCCCTCCAGAGTGAACAACAGATACACACACCAACTAAGAAGGAACTGCAAACTAAGCATGAACCAACAGTGACAAACATGTCTGATTTACATTTATTTGACTCTTTTTTTCCCCACATACAAAAACACTGACCATAAAGCACTTGGAGGTGGTTGAAGCACAGCGAAGTAGAAACCAAGGATTACCAGAACGAAGATACTATACTGTCATTCAAGTATCTTTTCTTTCCTAGCTATTTTAAAGGCCAAAAATAATCCCCCTTCTTTTTTGTTCACAGGTCAAACAGACATTCATATTTATGGAAAAAAACCACACATTCTTAATATTTTGATTAAAAAGTTAAGTCCATTTGGCAAGTTTCAAAATCTTTTTTTTAAAAGCAGTCTCTACTTTACTATTAATAAGGCCCGTCCCTGGAAATGAATAACAAAGTCATTCAGTTTTATTCTAGACAGCAAAACCAGCCTGCTCACAATACACACTAATTTTATTACAGCAGCAAACAAGAAACTCTTGTGGTACAACAGAATCCCACTACAGCAGGAACCAGCCATGGTAAGAGGCACCTGCCAATCCCAAAAGTTTATATTCAAATAGCCAAAACACATAAAGACTGGGAATTAAAAAAAAATAGCAATATCACAGCTTCACCATTGAGAAATATCTGCTCGGTATTGTTTGAAATTTACTGCGGGGAACACACCACGGGGGATCTTTAGGAGATCTAGGGGGGAAAAAAAAGGTGTTCTTTTAAAAATTATCCAAACTGTCTACCTGCAAATGCACCTACCTAATGTTGCTCAGTTAATGTTAATTATCCGTACATAAATAAAAAATGAGGCCACTTTTTTGTTTACAAAATTCTTGCCTTACCTTTGGGTTTACATCATCAGAAATCTCATCCATGAAATATGCATGGACATTCATACGCTTCAAAATATGTACAACTTATTTCTAAGAAAAAAATACTATTTCTGATTCTCATCTGCTGATACAGTTTCTCTTTAGGTCTAAGAAAAATATTATGTAAAATATAAATGTAAAAGAATTGGATTTGGGAATATAATTATCTATTCTCAACAAAACTCTCTGATTTAACTTAATCTCAGCTTTCTTTAGGCAACACTTACTGTACCACATGGGGCATCTTTGAAAACAAAATCCTACAAAACCTAAATCCATTTCTGTGTGCTTATAAGGTTTGAGTTCTAAATTTTTCAAAAGGAGAAAAATACTTCATTTTATTTAGCCTTTCTTTAAGCACTAGAAATCCAAGAAGGAAAAGTTCTTTAGTGACAGTGCCAAGCATTCAACATTCCCATTCTTAATATCAAGAAATTAGCGATCTGGATTTTAAGAAGCATTGGATATCCATTTTTTAGTCATCTCTTTTGAACTCCTGGTAATTACTCTTTTAATCAATGAAAGCAATTATTCCTTTTAAATTTTTCATCCAATGAGAAAAATCACACAATCCCTCAGTCTCAGGAACAAGAACGTTAGGGAAGTTGCAGCATACTTTGCAAAGTGCAAGAGCTCTTACCCCTGAAACAAGCTGATATTCTGAGCAGATGAGGGAGAGAGGTGCTCCAAGGGCCCAGAACAGCCTTACTCCATTTTAAACCTCTCACTTTGCTGCTGCCTCAGAAGTGAAAATGGCCACAGGTGCAAATACCAAGCAAGGTAACAGCAGAAGCAGCAGCACCATCTTCCTACACCTTCAAGGAATTGGGAGCAGCTGCCCCTGTAGAGGATCCACCCTCCTGCAAACATCAGCCAGGACCACATACCACAGCAGCATTTCAGCAAATTTCGAGACCAAATGGGGGAAAAGAGAGCTACTTGCAGCAAGCAGCATTTCTTTCTTAATAAAACTCTATTGTCTGAGGAAGGGAGACAGGATGGAGCTGGCACATGTCCCACAGAGCAGCAGCGACGGCTGGCAGGACCTTGCCAAGGATTCTGAATGAGGTTTTCCCCACAGATGAATGTCACAAACTCACTTTCCACCAGGACAGTGTTGTCTAAATGTTGGCATTAAACAGGTGAAAGAGCAACAGCTTCTACACCAGTTCTGTTTGACAGGGAATTTTCCAGCAACCCTCTCGCTCATGCAAGAGCCACTCCAGCCACTGCAGGTCACTCAGCACCTCGAGATCTGCCAAGCAGAGGGAGAAAGTGGGGCTCTGTTTTTTTGTAGAGACCTGCACAAGGCTAAGAGTAGAGGCAGCCATGTGCCCCAGCCAGCAGCCAAGTGCGAGCTGCACGGTGATCCCTCGCTGAACCTTCCTGGCTTTGTGAACAGCACATCCTGCCATTCACGTTACAGGCAATGAATGGTAATCCCTCTCCTCAAATTACCCTCCTGATTTCAACAGAGCAAGACCAAGAATGTACGTGACTGAGTGTACTTCCAGTTCAGATTTAAGTAGTTGCAACTTGACGAGTTTCTTGAGCTCACTTAGTAATGGCACGCATCTCGCAGAAACACTCAAACCCAGAAAAAACACACGCCTTTTGGTTAAGTGTCGCAAAAAAAAAGGAAAAATACTTAAAATTATTTAAAAGCTTACTAAAAACTCAGATTAAAGTAGAAGAAAAGAGCCTTCCCCATACACTCATGCCCTGGACACCACAGTCTGTGATCCAGCAAGTTGCCTGGTTGTATTTCCCACTCTAGTGGCCCTGTCCCATCTGTCATGGGACAGCCCAAGGGGCAAAGTCAACAAATCACTTTAAGTACTGGAAATGCCAGTACTGGTAACAACAAATGCCCACAAATCCTGGAACAAGAGTCCGCTCTTCCAAAACCTACAGAGTATTGTTAAATTCTCCTAATTTTTCAGCCTATGAAGTAAAGGTCTTTTAACTTAGCATCTGGTTCTGACTGCTTCATGCTTTCCTCCACAACCACAAAAGCTAAAACTTCACTCACCACTGATGTGATCAGTTATAATGTATGCTTTTCAATTGTCTTTTCCCTTTCCTGATGTTGTCCCTGCATTCTTAAATATTGTGCAAAACAGGAAAATTTTACGCAATGATTTAATAATACATTTTTTTTTGGCACCAATTCCAGCCTACCATGTTTCCCGCTCTCTTCTTCCTCCACAGTCTGGCGGACTGTACACTGAAACATATCAGCTCCCTGATCCAGTTAAAAGACAGACAACAAATCTGCAAAAGGCTCAGACAGAGAGAGTGCTCCCCAGCCAGCTCACAGAGATTTTTCTCAACCTGACCCTGCAAACTGTTAAGCGCTTACAAAAGATGGATTGACAGGGTATGGCACAGATGCAGAAATGAATGGCACAGGCCAGGGCTGACTCAGCCAGCACTGCTGCCAATGACACTGCATCGGCAGACGGTGCAAAAAAAGTTATTTTACTGAGTGCACATACATGCACAAGCTATCCAAATGGATTATATGTCCTTAAATATCAATCATCTTCAAACACCTGGCTGCTTGTGTGTCTTGGGGTGATTTTATGATAATACTGTATTCCCCTGTCATCTGCTTACTGCCCAGAAATGGGTCCCACCGCTTTAAGCTGGGTCTGAGGGAAGAGTGGGGGGTGAGCCAGGAAAACTCCTCAGCGTGGTTTGTGTTCAAGGACTCACACACACTCCTCCGTATTGCTCGGCTCTGCTCGCAGCAGGAAAGGCTGGATTCCTGCTTCTAGCCAGCTTGTGAGCTGAGGCAAAAAGTTTTCCCAGAACTGTATACCAAAATCCTCCAGAACTTCTTCTTCTTCTTCTGGAACTGTTCAGCCTAGCTGTGATCCGAGAACCAGATCATTGGACCCCATGGACCGGCAAGGAGGCTGCAGGGACTCTGCATCCCGGCCTCGCACCTCGGGAGGGGCTGAGCCAGCTACAGACAGAACTCTAAATCCACCAGCTTTCTCTGCATCGAGGAGGTTTATTATCTGACATTACTCGTATTTTCTGAGCCCTGCCAGCACTCTGCTTGTTGAATAAAGAGGTTTTTTTAACTTTCATCCAAGAAATTCCTTTTGTATTGGTAGGGGAGGGAGTGCTGAAACCTGTCTTCTGGGGAGGAGACGTTCCTTCCAGAGCATTTCCCCCTAAATTTGTCTCAAACCAAGACACTGTGGAATTAAGCACTACGTTATCCATGAACACACAGAACAAAACCGATGCAACTAGCCGTGCTCAAAATACCAATAAACAAGCCACAATAATCTACCCATGCTACCCACAATCTAATTACTTCTAAAGACTCCAAAAGGCTTGAACTATTCGAGGTAGGTCTCTTGTCTCATAAATCCTATATGAGGAGATGAGTGCAACCCTATCAGGTCAGCCATGCTTATTAACATAGAAGGAAACTGTATTATGTTAAACTCATGTGTTACCTAAGAACTTCAAAAGTACCAACAAATTATACACGAGAAATTGAACAGTTCCAAAACAATCACTCTTTTCTATGTACTAAACCTAACACCTTTTTCCTGCAAGAAGGTCGCTCAGTGCACAGAGTTCTGTGAATGATTTTGGTGGGACCAAGGCCTCAGCCTCTGTTCTCCCACAGCTGCTAACAAAGCAAACCTAACCTTGTACACTGCAACATCAATGCAGATGAGACTCTCAGTGTAGCCTCTCACCTCTGAAAAACCAAACATTCTTGTTGACTTTCACAGAATCATAAAATGATCTGCATTGGAAGGGACCTTTAAGGAACATCTTGTTCCATGCCCTGCCATGGCCAGGGACATTTTCCACTAGACCAGGTTGCTCTAAGCCCCATCCAACCTGGCCTGGAACACTTCCAGGGATTGGGCAGCTTCTCTGGGCAACACATCCTTTCCTAGAAGGATTACACCCCACCTTGGATGATCTATCACACTCACCTCATCACTATTATAATCACAGTTATAATGTTCCACTACAAAAAAAAAAAAAAATTATCTCAGAGCTCCACAAAGGCTCAGCCCTGTGAGGGATGCTGAGCTCTTCCAGGCCCTGCTCTGATGCAGGATCAGGTCCCACTGAGGACCAGAGGCAATTTACAGTCTCTCCCATGGGGACTATTACCACCATGTAGTGACTAGCACCATATCTTTACTCCCCAGCCAAAACGAAAAATGAGGCACAAGTATTTTTGAGTATCCTTTTTATTTATGTTCCTGAACACGTAAAATTTACTGGCTGGGTGTTAACACTAATAGCCTTGAGAGCTCTCACTCTGTCAATGAATATACCTTCTGTTTTCATATTTTATATAAGCTCTGTGACATATAAACACATACCTTAACACTACTGACTTATAAATATGCTTTTTAACCACTGCAGGAACTATATATGCAAAGGTATGTTTGATAGGCATTAAACAACTTTACAGAAATATTGTTTTAGGTTTTCTTATGTCGAACTACTAACTAATATAGCAATAAAATAAGTTTGTCAAAACAGAGCAATATTCCATTAAATCACCAGGTCTTCAAAAAAAATTGGGGTTTGTTAATATAGGCCCATGCCTGCCTTCACTTGTGAAAGAGAATCTCAATTTCAACATTACAGATAACATGGAGCAATTTGTTCTCAATTTGCAGAGAATTCTAAATTGTCATGGCTTTTATGCAAATTATGAGATTCAGTGCCCTTTCTGATGCACCTGAACCAGATACCTGGGAGATAGCAACAACCCAGAACAGGCAAATATATGTACACCCAAAACCTATAGGTACCACTTCTCATCAAATGAAAGCAATCATCTGCAACAGTAAACCATGAGAAATATTAAACATAAATAGTAATTTATCATTCCATTATTATAACAAATCAAAAAATTATCTTAAATTGCTTTGTTATTTATGTGTTCATACTTATTTATACATGTAACGATGGCAGGCACACCAATCTAGTCTTAAGTCACATTCGTACAGCCTCATCAACAGTGCAGGACTTAAAGAGAGCACTTGGTTTACTGAATAGACTGATTATTATTATTATTATTATTATTATTATTATTATTATTATTATTATTATTATTATTATTATTATTATTATTATTATTATTATTATTATTATTATTATTATTATAAATTTGTATTAATTCTACTTGCAATCTGGATAATGCTACAACATTCCTTTTTCAGAAAAGCTTTTAAAAAATTATTCTTGTAAGATGTTTTGAAACTTTTGAGCTCTGGATAATACTTCCCACTTGAGCTAATTGTTTTTAAAGGGAAATTTAATTTTAAAAAGTGTGTTTTCCTAACTAATGGGAATCCGTGCTAAAGTAAACAATGAGTCCAGCTTGATAGGAATTTTTGCTCTATCTTTACCAAAATAAGGAAGGAAAGACATGTAATAGCATGCTGAAACACATGCAGTAGCAGAATTGTTGAATTTTAAAAAACAATTAGAAGACAATTTTCTACTCCACTTCTCCTGTTTGAAACAGATCATCCTGCCCTGCCTCATTTAATATTAATTGGGTATGTTCTTGTCACTAGAAGAAAACACAAATGCAGTTCCCTAATCCACTTACATTCTTGTTTCAAATGCATTTACGATTAGCCAGCCTGTCAATAAACTATTGTCCTCACACATCATGTCTGCACAGAAAAATGTTTAAAGGAAACTCAAGTCTTTTCAGGAATGTCACCAGCTTTGAAGAAAACATTGACATTACCCTCAACCCACCTGCCCAGGCAAAACCGAGAAATGTGAAACGGGCACGAAAAGCCAAAGTTTCCACCTCCTGGAGGGATATTAATGAGTAACTTCACAGCTTCAATAAAGTCTTATCTTCCCAGATGGGAATTACAGAGGCCATCCCTAGCCAGAGAAAATGAATCACTTATTTATTCTTTCCTTGTCTGCTGCACATACATATGTATCACAAGTCTTCCCCGCAACCCAGGACTTTAAAACTCATTGTCCTCAACATCTACTCCCCACCGGTGCAAGAGAAAGAATGAAAGAGAAAAGCAGGGCAGAGACATGAAAGGGACAATGCAGAAGGATACTAAAGACACAGAACAGTCGTGACACCTATGTTTAAACCACTGAAAATCAAATTTTAACATTTCTCTTGAAGATAGGGTTACTCTTCACCTTGCCTTGCCCCACCCAAAAAAACACCACGTAAGAAATATTAAATTGGACTTTGTTTCTGTCTTTGTTTTCACTATGACTGCCCCTCAAGCTGTGCAAGGACAGATCTCACTGGTGAAAAAAAATTAGTAAGGGTGCTACATTTGAGTTTGGTAGGTGTTTATAAAATAAACATTATTCCTCCCATGGGGGAGAAAGTCAAATTCATCCTCAGGCAAGCTGCTGTCTGACAAACAAAGTTTCTAAGTGTCAAAACTTCCTGCTGGGACTTTAGCATTTACAGTAACAAAACAAAACAGAAAAAAAGCTACAGATCTGCATTCACTTTCTCCAAAAAACCTTTAACCAGAATGAAACCCTGGACATGATGTGAGTGAAACTGTAATGGGGACACTGTGCTATACTTAAGTAATTATTTGAGAAATAAGAACATGAAGCAAACAATGGAAACAATACATAAATCAGATGAAGCCCCAACACCTACAGTTATGGGACTGTCCACAAATTAATCCCTTTCCATGTTTGTTAACTGAGTGCATATACCAATTCAGAATACACTTACTATTATTATTATTATTTGATTAACATCATCTTATTTTAATTGAAACAGTCACTTGTCATAATGTCAGAAAATGCACTTCATAGAGAACACTTTTTTTTTCCTCCCTAAATTTTGCTAAAATAAGACGGCCTAACAGTTGCTCCACGGCATTCTTGCATAGCACTTCTGCTACCAAAAACTATCTTGTCAGCACAAAAATTGTAGCTGCCCAAATAAACAATAAAATTAGTTATCTCTCCAAAAAATGGAGGTAGGGTTTCATTATTCAGACTTATGTATGTGGGCACATACCATATCTATTCATGGAATAAACTACAGATGAATAATCCATACACAAACTAATGCTAACTTCCATATTGCAGCCCAGGGACTGACAAGTAAGAGCTTGTGGGGAGAATTTAATTCAAATACATGTCTCAAGCGACAATAAAAAGGATATAAAGCGCTTAGAATCAACAAATAACTTATCCACTGTACTCAGGGACATAATTTGCCAGATCTGGATTTAGCTGTCATTACAACTTTTGCTTTCAAATGCAAAACAAAGTGATGTTATTTTCCCGTTCAATTTTATTCATGTTATATAGAATGCAGTAAAACTCGTCATGCCAGAGGATTTGCAAAGGGATGATGTGAAGATTAATTACTGGCTGCTCATAAAGCATCCTGCCTGTGGAAAGCCCCATGTGTAAAAATGACCTTGTTATCAAAGCTGTTGAGTGCTCCCAACGCTCACTTTCAATGGACAGAATGGATATTTTTCTATAGTTCTTGAAAACCAAATTAGTTGCATTCAAATATCTACCTCCAGTTTAAGGAGGTTTTGGCATTGTGCCTGGACCCCATTTCTCTAGGGGGTGGGGGTTAAACTACCATGGATTTTGCTAAAATCACATCTTTCCAGCTCAAAACAAAAAAGACTAAAATGTAGCTATCATAGAACCAACGTCTGAAAGACACCTGCTAAATCCACCCATACAGTCAGGCAACAAGTGAATGCAGATCTTATCCATGTGCCCTAATCACCCCTTGGAAACCAAAGACACTACTCGAAACAATAAAGCACAGATATTTCTGTGAACAACGGTATTTGTAGGGCGAGTTAGCACCGGGAAAAAATGACAAGGCACAAGACCAAGCATGAAGAGCACTGCTCAACAAAATGGAGCCTGCAATGCTACGCACAATGCTTTAGTATCTTCTTGCTATTTATACACATAAAATAATTAGGAATGAGAACACCTCAACATTAATTAAAGCACAACCCCATAGGACTTCAGAAATCTTTTCAGAGATGGTTTCTTTGGTGACAGCTTTGCCAGCGAGCGGAGTTTGACGTGTCCTGTACAAATACAACTTCATGCCTGGTATTGCCACATTGCAGAGAACAACATCTGAAGCGTGATCATGCCTCTCTCTACCCGTATCCTCCTCCTCGGCTTAGAAATAATTAGCTATGGACACTGCCAGGAAAATGCCTCATCCCCAACTCCCCCTCTACAATGATGGTATCTCAACAAAATTAAGAACTGCAAAAACTCCTCGTGCTCGTGTCTTTCAGGGGTTTTCTCTAGCAGTGCTCGACCAAATCTTCCTTCTCCTTTCAGACAGTAGTTCTACCAAAGAAAGAAAATATTCCCGTGGAAACATCCTCGAGAGCCCAGTGGAAACGGTAAGCAGAGATGCCACAGTGGCACAAAACAGAGCTCTGCGAGAACAGGCAGCTGGCCTACCTGAAGGTTAAAGTAGCTCCCACTGAAAACCTGCTCCGAATACTTCAGAGCAGAGCGTGATGCAGGAGAGACATTTACACACACTATGTCTGTGTACCAAAGTGTGAAAAAATTCAACCTCCGAGCACGGCACAGGCTGGATGAAATCCATTGAAATACACCATTAACAGAAATCTACACAAAAGCCAATCCACTCTCTCGTATCAGTGTCCTATAGGAAGGCCAGAATGAAGCCATTGAGAAAAATGAGACATTTACATATAAATCAAAAAAAGACAGGATCCAAATACCGACTGATTAAAGATCAGTGTAAAATATGTTTTGTTAATCGCTTATTAGATAAAATCTGTGTGTTATCACTCTATATACGCCATAAATATTCAAATAATATTGGCCATGAAATTTTAAGTTGGATATGAAAACATAAATCATATTTTTCAAGACTGTATCCGTCTATTGTACATCTTCTGTAACGCTGATATCACCACCTCGCATTTTTCTCTTGCATCATTTTCCAGCAGGAAGAAAACCCTGAAGGAATCTCCATATTTTCCAATCACATTGCCTGTCTCTGGGTAGGTTATGTGACCGCCAAACCAGAGCCCCCAGAGCAGGCCTGAACCACAGCGAACTCCACGCACAACCCGAGCCTGCGCTCCCGAATTAAAAGCATCCTCCACCTCCCTCACCTCCAACTTGGCCAAGGTGCCAGCAGGTATCTGCCGACTTTGGTTTCCGATAGAAAGGGCTCAGTGTGGTGATTCTATGTCGGGGTCATGTTGAGAAGGAAGGAAATTTTTTTTAAGAGAGGAAAAAAAAAATCAACAACAATAATAGCAACAATAATAGTAGCCTTGCTCGGAAAATAAGAAAAAACAACACCGAAACTGCAAACAATAAACATCCACAGGATTACAAACAAGGGGGGAAAAAAATCCTGCCAGGATTTTCGCCGGCATTCCGGGACCCGGTCGA
>VZRS01014563.1:980632-1044944 GCA_013398055.1 Ifrita kowaldi
CAGCTCCCCGCGGCCGCTCCGTGCCCGCCCCCGCGGCGGGGCCGCTGGACCCGGGCGGGCTCTTACCGTGGCCGAGGCGACGCTGTTGTCCGCCAGGGTCAAGTGGTGCGGCTCCCACCGCCGCAGGAACTTGGAGGTGAGGATCTTGCTGAGAAACGTCCGGGGGTGCCGGATGACACACACCTGGATGTCCCCCTCCTGCAGCAGCTTGTACCTCATGCCGTTGCAGTGGAGCAGGGCTCTCCGGCACGGCGCGGCACCCATTTTATTCCCCTCGGGAGCGGACATCTCGCCCAGCAGCGGCTTGCTCTCCTCGGGCTGCCTGCGGTCGCTGCCCCCGCCGGAGCCGCCGGGGCGNCTGACGTCAATGGCCGCGGAGCCGCTCCGGGCAGCGGCGGCCGCAGGAGGTGCGCGGGAAGCGCCGCGCCCCTCGCAGAGCCCCGGGATCGTTTCGGGCTGGAAAAGACCTCTGAGATCATCGGGCCCAGCCTGTGACCGAACGCCAGCTCGTCAAGCAGACCGCGGCGCCGAGTGCCGTGTCCTGGCTTTTCCTTAAACACCTCCGGGAACNCCGCGGGGACCGGTCTCTACGGCCGGTAGAGACGGGTACAACCAAAGAAAATAAAATTCAAAATAAAAACTACAACAACAAAAAAAAATTCCAACCCCACGCGACAGATTAAAAAAAAAAATAAAATATCGCACGCTGAAGAGGAAAAAAAAAAACCAACAACAAAACCTGTCGAGGAAGATGGGGGTAGGGACTGAGCCGCACCGAAGGGAGAAGGGGGAAAGGGAAGCGATAAAATCCTTATTCAAACTTCCCAATCCGCCCCCGGCGGGTCACAGCGCCGCGTCCATGCTGCCGGGCGGGCGCCGGNGCAGCGGGCGCTGCCGACACAGCCCCTGTGCCCGAGCGGCTCCGCGCGCCGCGATTGGCCCCGCCGCCGTCACGTGCCGCCCTGCCTGACGTCAATGGCCGCGGAGCCGCTCCGGGCAGCGGCGGCCGCAGGAGGTGCGCGGGAAGCGCCGCGCCCCTCGCAGAGCCCCGGGATCGTTTCGGGCTGGAAAAGACCTCTGAGATCATCGGGCCCAGCCTGTGACCGAACGCCAGCTCGTCAAGCAGACCGCGGCGCCGAGTGCCGTGTCCTGGCTTTTCCTTAAACACCTCCGGGAACGGTGATTCCAGCACCTCCCTGGGCAGCGCGTTCCGATGTCTCATCACCGTTTTTGTGAAGAAATCCCTCCTAACGTCCGACCTAAACCTCGCCTAGCTCAGCTCATCGAGGCGGGAGGCTGGGCAGGGCTGGAGGTGTGCGGGCACCGCCGGGCCCCTCCACAGTGAGGGGAACCCCCCGGTGGATCCCGAGGGAAGGGGGGGACTCAGTGCGGTCAGTGTCCCCTTCTCGCAGCCCTTGCGCTGGCAGGAGCCCGGGCAGGACGCAGGGGGTGTGACCGCCTCTCCTTGTAGGTGACAAATCATCGCAGGTTGAGTTTTGAGCATCCTCACTCCAGCGTTAAGCTCTTTGTACAACCACTGCGGAGAATGGCCAAGGAAGCCCGTGCCAGACTGCTAGCACTCCAGCGGTGATATTCCCTTTCCTCTGGCTTTAAGGAGAAACTGGGAACGGCTGCACTCCCCAATGCGCCAGCCCTTGGAAGCCCAGGAAGAGCAGCACCTTCTCACACTGTGCTGAGCAGGGGGTGGGGTGTCCTCTGATCGTCCGTGAAGCAGCGAAATCGTTTATCAAAAAAAAGAAAGCAATGAAAAAACCAACTGTCTTCTAAGCCCTCTAAACCGCTTAACAGCTGAGGGATGCTGTGTGCAATACGGATGCCATGCCCAGAGAAATGGTACCATCGACACTTGCTTTTTTCTCAGTGGTAGAACTCAGATCTTGTTTCCAATTTCCTCATTTGCACAACCAAGTTAGGACTAATTAAAGAAAATACATTTTATATAATACATGCACATGCTATTGAACTGTGAGGCCCCTCACAATGAGTATTACCAAGGTCCAGAATTTAGAAGTAATTTACAGGGCAGTTTTAGTTTGTGCTTGCAACATATTCAGAGAAAGTACAAACCTTTATACTTGAAATAGTTAAAAGTTTAAGCTCCCCTCTGATTGAGGGAGGTTGGGAGAGGGTCTGCTCTGTGATGAGCCGATTATTGCAGAGCGTGCGCTCTGACTGGGTTTCTGGTGGCATCTCCCCGTGCAATAGCTCTTGGATAAGTCACCATGCCAAGAGAGGTGCCAGCAGTTGCGGGCAGCGTCACCAGCCCGCCCCAGAGAAAGCTCTTTCATCTGATCTATTCGCATCACGAGTCACACACAGATTATCTGTTGGAGAGGCAAGCTGCTGCTGGAAGGGCTTGGGAGCCTTTGCCATAAAACCTTTTGTAGTGACTGCTGTCAAAGACAATACATGACCGGCTGGACCACAATTACAGCGAGCATGTCCATCACGTGTGTTGTTACAGAGCTGTTGTGTTGAAATAGGCTTGCATTTGACAGGAGAATTGCTGTCTAAACGCTTTCAGAAAGGAAGGTTTTTTAACCTATCAATTACTAGCAGATTTGAGGGACAGTTTTGTTTTGCATGTCAGCATCAAAATTATTTATAAAAAGCAAGGAAGTATCCAGAGTACTCCCAAATACCAGTTGATAAAATGATGCAGAATTATGCAACTTGGCGAAGGTTAGAAGAAAGCCACTTATTTAATGACAGGAATAATACAACCAACAGGAAGACAAAAATCTCTTTTATAGAGGTTCAAATTGTCGGTATCTCATAGTCCTCGTAATCACTTACCTCCTGAACTTAAACAAAATGACTGGTCATTGTGCAGTAATCATTACAGGCAGTTCCCACAGAGTTTTGTACACCATATACTGCGAGGGGTGAGTGACGCAGGCATTTGCCCTGAAATAAACCCAGATCTACTCATACCTATAAATACGCATGGAACTGCAATAAAAATAATAATAAAAAATACTTGCAAGCCGAAGTAGAAAAGGACAGCTTTGTTTAGATGCAAGTTTTTGTTGCAGGAAGTGTTTCCAGGAGTTCATAGGGTGCCTGGTACAAGGGAGACCTGTTCTTGTTTGACCCGAGGCACTGTTCTGGTACAAATGATAATCGTGTCGATGGTAGGACTATTCGCATACACTCACCTGCACCAGCACTTCACTCAGAAATACAACCACTGGGACTATTGCAGTGAAAATCTGTGCAAACCTGCTCAAACCATTGCTTTAAATCTACCACAGTTGTCCTCTCCGAGAGCTGCTCGACAACGGGAGGATGTTATGTAAGAGTCTGGTGTCCTTAAGTGAATTTCCTGGCAAATTAGAGCAGATGTTTTCCACTTGTGTTCCACGGAAGGCAGCAAAAAATTGAGGCTGGTCTATAGCAGTCAACCCATGAGTTACCTGAAAGGATCCAAGCCTGGAAATCCACCATTCCAAAGTGTTGAAATCCACTGAGACACTGCAAAAGCCTCTCCTAGCAACACCTGTCAAGGACAGAGGTCCAAATCCTCAGACGTGCTGCACGTTTGCAGCTCCCCCTGAATCCCCACTCTCAGGCTGCAGGTGTTCTCTCTGAAGTAAGCTCAGCACAGCACGATAAGATCAAGGTATGAAATCTCACATTGCCTGCCAGAATGGGGCAACCCAAAACCCTGTCTAGACAAGTGAAATTGAAACAGGCTGCTGGCTGCCCAGCTCGCCGAAATGCACATTAGCCATCCAACCCGCAATAAATAGCCGGTATGTGACCCAGGGCTGAGCACGTTAAAATTAACACCCTTCCTCATATCTCCTATCAATTATAGCAAACAGAAGCTGGATCAGTTGCAATCCTGGCTTTTTTGTTGTTCCAGACTTCCTCTTCTGGCTCCATGCAGCACAACAGACATCTCAGGTATACATGCTTGGCAGTATTTCAAGGTGGTGTTTGGGGAATTGCTGCATGTTTTCTTTTTTCCCCCCAAATGAACAAATCCAACCAGAAATTTATCGTGAATATGAGACAATAATTCATTTAAATAATAAACACCGAGCAAATAATTCATAATAAAAAGCACATCAGTGAAAATGTACCTCTAGCTACTCACAAGATGCTTCTGGGCATGATATCAGTTTTGAATAATTCAAGAATTTGTGAGGTTTTCTATGAAATACTTCATTTCTGTGCTGCAAGAGAAACACAACCTCTGGAAATGGAAATGGAATTGTTTATTTATTATTGGTGATACTACTACCAAGTAGAAGCTCCTTTAAATCAGGGCCTCTAGGTATAGGTCAAATTTGAAGAGGGGAGGAGATAGAGAGAGATTTATTCTACTCTGCAGAAATATCAGTGCAATTGGACCAAAACAAGAGTGGGGCTGGCAGGGAACTGAGCGGAGGTAAAGATGTTTTCTCCAGAAGAGAGGACATTGGTAGAGGGGCAATTCAGACCCACCTGCCAGTTCTGTACCCTGCTCCTGGACTCTGTCCTTTCCTTTGCACTTCTTTGTATCTTGCCCTCTTTTTATTATTCGCTGCCATTTCATAATAGGCTTTGTAAACAAAAGCATCGCTTCCTGAAAGATTCTGTAGCCTGGAAACCTGGGATATACCCACCATGGATACACCCACTGTAGGTAAACCTACCAGTTTAAAGCCTTCTGGGTCAGCAACAGATTTTTTTCCCCATTTTCCAAAACCAATTCAGTTGTGACATATATTATTCAGAATATTCATCTGCTCAGTTGTGTGTCTGTAAAACCAGGAAAGCTCATGGACACAATCATTTGCAAATACCTGGGATTCCAGGCTTAAAACAAAACTGCCACTTTTTACACATTTCCAGCATTTGGTCTCTTGTAGATCTACACTCAGTTCCAGCAGGTGTTTTGCAGAGGTCATTTCTGGGTGCCAAAACAGAAGCAGTCTCCTGAAACACCTTCTTAAGCTTAGTAACACCCACCTACAACCACGACTTGAAACAAAAGAAATGTGATGTTCTGGAGGAAAAGAAAGCAGCAATTTGTGTCAAGTGCTCAGTGCCGCTAGTGCAGATTTCATAGCAGTGAGGGGCTTGGAACACCCATGAGAAAACACTCGAGATGCCAAAACCTATGCAGAAAGAAAATATTGACTAAAGTCACCTTGTCTGAGTGTAAACCCATGCAGTGGATACCTGACAAGCTATGAGGGAACTCACAGAGCAGCTGTAGTAAGGGCCAGAATTAAATGCCTCAACAGGGGATGTGCTGACCACTGTCCCCACAGGGGCTTTGCAGGATTTGTAGTATGCTTTAAAAGAAAAAACAAGAAAAAGGAATAATAACTTACTACACTTAATTACCCCTGGTTCATTTTACAGTGTTACAACATTAACACATGACTTGACTAACTCTTTCCCCAGTCAATCAAAGGGGGAAGAAAAGATAAATCTCCTTTTATTGTCTCTCACTCAAATTTCCTGTCAGAGGCTCTAGGGGCCTACCACAGTCATGCTTTTTGTAACAAAAAAAAACCCAAAAACACTTCTCTTGTCTGCTTAACACCTCCCTGGGAGCTGTCTTTTCTGAGGTGTGAGATAGGGTTTTTCCAAGCAGAGCAGCAAGGACCAGGAATTCCCAAATTGTATTCAATATCCGTTTAGACTCTTACACAGCAGCTGTTCCTCCCATGTTTGAATCCTCGATGCATATTAGAGATAATGGAGCTTTCTTCCCTTATTCACAGAGGTGCTGCCTGGATTATGGAATTCATTAGTCAATGCTTGCAAATTGCCACTGTTGACTCAGAGCAAATTCCTGCTATCAGACTCACTAGTCAGCTCATTTTCATAACAATGCTGTATTGTTAAAAAATACTTTTAAGCCACTCTTTAGTGAAACTGGGGAATACAACATATCCCAGCAAACACCTAAAACATCAAAGAGATGCTGTATCAGTAATGCTAAAAGTCCTGCATTTGAAGTGTGTTTAAATTAATCAGCGTGATGGTGTTAAGAGGATTCAGTAAGTCATAAAACTTTGGGCAACTGAATTGCTTCCCAAAAGGGGTGCGACTTTAAACCTAAGTAGATAAAGATTAAAGAAACCCACCCTGCAAGAAATAGCTGCCCCTGAGGAAAGGAAGGACTTGATTAGGGCACCATGGATCACCGGCGCATAAAATAAAGATTGGATTTGCAAGGAGCTCTTCCTTTTCCCCAAATTTCTCGTTACCCACTCCCGAGACTAACAGTAATTCTGAAAGACGCCTCACAGAGGAGTAGTAAGTGGGAAATCAGACTCTGCTGTGAACTTGCAATTTTCTGACATCTCTGGCACTCAGATTTCTACTCTTCTCCAAATTACTCAGTCACTGGGTTCTTGCTTTCCCAGCTGATGCACATTACAGCACAAGGCTGACTGCGAGCTGTGCAGACCCTGGGGACAAATATATCTTTGATTCTGTTCTGACATAATGCACACTCTTGAGTGCATGATGCAGAAATACTTTTTTTCCTGCCTGTTATCATCAGATGCTCCGATGTAGGGGGATGTAGGATGAAGCTGGTGGTGCCAATTGCTAGAAGGAGCCTGCCATCTGCTGATCTGAGCAGCACTCCAGCCTGACTTTTCCCAGATCTGATTTAGTGGGATGAAACACTATACAAAGTAGGTTAAATGTATCTGAAGTGAAGCTGAATTAACAGAGTTTCTGTGGTGAAGGGGTTTATTTAAATGGAAAGAGGAAGTCCCAACTCTTACAATATCGGGTCTGAATCTGAATTGGACAAAGAACTAAAGAGGCAACTAAAATAAACCAATTAGTCAGTAGGAAAGAGATAAGCAGACGACACAGAGAGAAAAGAGCCTGAAATTTCTTTTTTTGTTTTGCTGCTCCCAACCAGACAGTGAGGCTAAAGTATCCCTCACCTTCACCCTTCCAATTTACAGCAGTCCTAAACTTCTTCTCTATGGCCTTCTTCCAGGGCCGCCACATGTCCAGCCACGGAAAAACCCTGGAAAAAGGTGAGCTCTCACCAGGCTGCCATCTCCATTTACTTTCATTCTTACTGCCATCAGGACGTATGTAAAAAATTATCATTTGGCAGGACATAGTGAAAAGTCACCATTTCCATTACACAGTCTGCATTATTGCTCCCACCTCTAGCTAATATTTCCTATTTCGTCAATAGATTACATCCTACCAGTCATTCCAAGCTGCAAGTGCTCATCAGTTTGAAATGCTCTATTTAGCTCTTGACACATATAAAACATCACTGTAACACAACCAGGCATAAAAAGTCAAAGGGAAATGTGGGGTATGATGCAGAGCTCTGAGCTTGTCGCAATAAAATGAAGTTTCCCCAAAACAGAGGAAGAACAGCTAAGAAAGAAAAAAGTAGCCTCCAGATTAGGGAAGTGTATCTTCTCTCACTGAACCAACACAATAGGGAAGTGAAATTAGAAGTGGATGAAATGCTGAAAGTCTTGGATTATTATTTTTTAAAGACCAAGGGGAGGGAAAAAAAAGCAGAATAGGAAAAAAAAGCATCAAGTGTTAGCAGGATTAGTATCACAGGTTCTCTGGTGAAGAGGTGTCATAGAAAGAGAAGATAACACATCTTAAATTATTGTTTTTATTATGAAATTCCTGTGTTAAAATCGCTTCAAAACAATGTTACACAAAAGGCAGCTGAAACTCTCCCGCTTGTCCACAGTCCTTTCCTTACCTTAACATGAGCTGGGCTATAAAGTGAAGTATAAACTCCCATCTGATGATAATGTACATCATCCAGTGCTGGAGGCTTTGTTGTGCTAAGAACATTGTAAATACATCTAACACAGACCCTGGCCTAAGAAGTCTAAGCAAACAAATACAAAGGACAGAGAGGTGCATTCATTTAATGTGTTATCTTTCATGGCTATAGATTCACAGATCCAGCTAAAGAAACACTTTGGTAATTACATACCTTGTCATTTTTACCTGCCCATCAGCAGAGCATAGATTATTTCTTGAAAGTATCATATCCTTGAAGGCCTTACAATCCAAAAGGCAACAGAAAATAGAGAAATAGCAGTCATTTGCTTAGGACAGTCCCCAGGTGAAATGCAACAGATCAAGAAGATGAAAAATCCAGAGAATTCTCCGAAAAGAATAGATAGTCAGTAATGGACAGACTGTACCATATACCTGGAAGAAATGCATCACAAATCATAACCAAAAACATCCCAAAGAAAACAAAACAAACACACAAAAAGCCCTACACACCAAACAACAACAACAACAAAAATCATGGCTGTAACTTTGGTAGTGGTCAAGGCTGCAGCTGACCATCAAAATCAGAGTTTCTGAGCTACTACAACATTGCAAAATGGAGGTGTTTTCTATGATATAAAAATTTCTTCCAGTATATAAGGCTATTTTTTCAGAACATGAAAAAGATAAGCTGAAAAGAGTACATTTGGATTAAGCTCTTCACTAATGCTATAGAAAGCTTTAAGATAAAAATGCAGGATGAGACATTGCAGGAAAACACCAGCTATCCAGCACTAGCTCTTGAGCCTCTAGTAAGACCTTGAGAGCATTAGGGATGGTACAGCTGCTGCTGCAAAACATCTTGTGGGTTGGTTAACTCCACCAGCAAATTGCACCGAGGCAGATATCAATTTACATCTGTTTACCACAGCCACACAGGTGATGGGAGCAAAGGGAGTGGATGCAACGTGGGCAGCGTGGAGCAGGGCTGGGCTATCATTACCAACAGCAGGAGAATAAAGGCATTCTGTGTGTTCCAGACCTTGTTTGTGAGTGCAGGCAGCTGGGGTTTGGCCTCTTGTTTGTCCCGTAGTCAAGAGCAAAGATCACTACAGCCATAAACACGATCCAAATATAAACAGTGGAACAAGAACTGAAGAAAATGTTGGGTGAAATTAGCAGGACTGGGGCAGTGGGTAGGAAGGTGTAAGTAGGGATGATGGGGCCGAGCCATCATGTTTAGAGGCCTCACAGCATGTAACTTAAACCTCACTATAACCATATTACAGGTGAGTCCCATGGTTCAAGGTCATCTAAGGAAATTACAGTTAGCTCAGCAGTAGTTTTTAATGAGAAATCCTGCATGTGGACCTGAAAAGACAGACATTTGGCCACTTTAATTCATGCAGTGGTTTCAGTTAAGTTACATCTATGGCTAAAATGCCTCCTTAAGTGGGTGTGGGAGCTAATGCTCCATACTCTGAGGATGATGGGCATTCAAGGAAAAGTGTATTTAATACATTAAGAGCTGTGTAGCTGGTTTCTGGGAATTTCCTGTGACTGTACGCAGGGAATTCAGTATGCTCCGTATCTTGGAGCAAGAGAAAAGAAAGACAGGGCTGTCCAGAGCAATCAAAAGTGGGAGTTTAGGGATGCACATTCCAGGAACCATTCCTTGGCTGGGAACAGGGGATGATTCTGGAAAGGACTGCTACGCTGCTTTCACACTGATTTTTGATTATTAATGTGTATGGGTTTGCACTTGCTATGCAGCAGTAGTTGACCTTTCCTAGGACAAGCCAATTAGTCTGCAAGAGTGAATAAAGAAATATTATCACCTTTAATATCGGCTGCTGCTGCTGCCACTGCTTTTCCAAAATACTCTCCTGTGGGCATTAAAGTGATGCTTTCATTTATCCACCAATAAAAACACAGCCTTAACCCATCTGCCTGGCCCTGTGTGTATATATCTGGGTAATTTAATAAATGCTTCTGGGTGTTGATTTACGTCATTGTATCTGTATATAAGCCTGCCTCTGTGAGCATGCTGCTGGTTGTCTCTGAGCATTCATTGTCTGCCTTGTGTGTGTATGTCTGTGTGTCTGAATGTGGTTTTGTTTAAAATTTTCCCTAGAAAAAACAAGAAGTCAGATGTTTCATGAGGTTGTTTGTTAAAACCAAGGGAAGGAAGGAGGAGACAGTAAGGGATAATTTAGAGAGAAAAAGGGGTAGATTTGGCTACGGTTAATCATCTGCCTCACTCTTCTCTGGAGGAGATGGGAGAGTTCATTCCAGACATTAAAATGTCTCAGGGGAGGATCGTATAGATCATGCTGGAAGAGAAATGGAAAGAGTAAATTATCCAAAGGCTCAGAAAGTAGTGGAGCCAGATGTCATCTGATCCCAAAGCAAGGATAAAAAGAGGGAGAGAGAACCTTCACAAGATATGCCCAGGGTTCCCTGAGAAGCTGTGGGTAGAGATAGGGCAAATGACTTCTAACTGCTATCAGTGAGGTCAATTTCTAGGATACCAGATTAATTTGGAACCTGTACCCTGGTTCCAGCTGTAATTCCGGCTCACAGGGAAAGGTATTATTCTGAGTCAGAATGCAGAACAAAAGAACATTAAAATGGAAGTAAATGCAAAGTTTCCCAACACGCAAGCATCCCCTGAAAAATAAGTCTGAATAAAGGCCCAGGAACACTTTCATAACACAAGTCTCCTCAAACCAACAGCACAAGGGGTCGGATGGATTTTCCAGCTCCGGTGCCCAGTTTACTTTGCACACACAGCTTGTTTTCCTGCACTTAATCATGGGCCTGACTCACCAGCCCTTCTCTGCACTATTCACTATTCTCCCAGTTCAGCTGCAGCGTAAACAACTGAACCAGCAGCACCTCACCAGGGGAAACATGGGAAAGCAGCAGTGGCCCTGTCCACGCACTGTGACATTCTCTGTTTCAAACAAGAGGAAGGTAATTCCTGTTTTGGAAGCTGTTACACATCCCAAGACCACAGACACCATCATGGTATACCAGAATCAGAAGTTTTCAGCATTGGTAGCCAGGTATTCCGAGGACAGCAATGTGCCCACGCCAGCTTGTAGTGTCCTTTGTGAGGCAGACACTGTGAACACAACAGTGTTTGTACATGGAAGTGCTGGGTTTGTTACCTACATCCTCCATGACATTTTGGCTGCAATCCAGTACAGTTCCCAAGAAATACCTGGGACATTTTCTACATAGCCTTTGTTTGCAGAGGGACTCCCACGCAGCACAACTCTTCCCCGTAGTGCTGTTAAACACAAGTAACATCAGCTCTGATTGTTGCATACATTTCCTAGAAGAGGTAAAACGACTGAGGAAATTAGAACTTGTATTCCCACGTATAATCCTTCAAATGAAAACTAGCTCATGGAAATATTTTCTGCAACAAAATTATATCATCTTTCTTACAGGGAAAAGCCTGACTCAAACCTTGAGACACTCGGACACTTACACACTAGCTGCCCTATAGGAATTCCTGCTAAATTCATAAGCCTTTGATGATCTTGTTCACACTTGTTCTTTTCAGGAAGTTTTCCCCGTATTTCCAGACATCTTTCCCCTAACTAACATCCTCCATGAAGTCATTTCTTTCCACAGCACACTACGGCAGCCCCTACACCTTTCCCCAGCCCCCTACATTTTTCTCCATCCTGTCTGGGGTGCAGGTGGTGACCCTTCTGCGGGGGCCAGCAGCGCCCACAGCCCCAGCCCGTCAGACCCATTCCGGCGCTTTGCTCCGTGCATTACGAGGGGATGTGTCAGCCAGGGCTATTGTTTGGAACAGGAAGCGAGTTTGGCCGCCTCTGTAATTTAGATTGTAGGCAATAAGCAGGGGTGTGGTGTGCAAAGCAAACAAGGCAGGATCAACAGCTCTTTTCACTTCTGGACAAGGAATTGGTGCGGTGGTGGCCCACGGGATCCTGTCCCGTACTGGCTACGGTTTCTCTTCGTGACCACAGCCAGGAGTGAAAAACCAGAGTGTCCTCCAGGATTTCAACTGGAGAGTGAAGATAAAAGTCCAGGCCCCATGTTCTGACAGAACTTTATGAGCTAAACGTCTTGAAATGAGATTATGAGAGAAAATTAAGAACAGTCTTCTCCTTTCAATAGGTCTTTAAAAACAATAAGCAGGCTTTACTGTAAATTCATTTCTTTTCCCTCAGTGTGCCAATTCCCAAGCTGATATCTCCTCTGGGTAGCAGGGATATATATAGATCTAAATGTGGCAAGAAGACAGAAAGATTTTATTTATTTTGCGTAAGGACAGCAATGTGGGGAGTTCTTTTTTCCAGGAAAAACATCAGAGAGTGAGTTGCACATCTTGTTAAAGAAATGCTACAAGGTAAGTAAAATCCAAATTATATTTAGCTCATAGGAGGTGACAAATACTAGTCAGGTTGACTATTGCCTTGCTGGAAGTCAGTCAAAAACCACTGTCAAATAAAGCACGAAAATAGAGAAAATAGTAGAGTCTGTATTCTTGCATTTGCTAAAGTGAGCAACTTTCTGCTCACTTTATTGCCAGCATTTTTTTAAAACTAGTTGTGAATACAAGGAAAGGTACTTAAAGTCAAATCCTGGCCTGAAAATCTTGCTGAAATCACCTAAACTGCCTGGTTTGGATCTGCAGAACAGTCTGAAAACCCCTCACTCTATGCTTAGGATCATCAGTGGCAAACACAAAACCGGTGTCCTTTGTCCGGCCAGGTCACCACCGCTGTGGCACCACACATGTCAGCACAGACCTGCAAATGGACAGGTGTCCACATCATTCCCCACTGCAGCAGCTATGGATAGGGCAGGTTGCACAAAACAGGGGCAAACAGAGGAAATTTGGGGGTTTCCCTGCAAAAACCCAAGGCTGTGACAGAACAGGCCTAGACATCGCTGTGGCGGCGTGCATTAGCTCCAGGGTAAACTCAGAGCAAGCAAGAGGCAGCTGTAAGCATTCAGATCCCTGGATCCAGACATTCATTCAATTCATAAGACTTCTCACGCAGGGCTGAGCTTTGTGGAGATGCCCTAGATCCATCCAGTGATCAAATATGCTCTGATTTGCTCCCAAGGCAGAAGAGTACTCCTTCCCCTCTCAGAGCTCCCTTCTGGGTCAGCCCTCCCCACAGGCGAGTGGGTGCAGGAGGATCATCATTCTTTCCTGGCACAGCAGTTAATCCACCCAGCCTGACTGCAGAGAGATAGCTGGCTGTTTGGGAAGCAGTACCATGTGGGGGAAGATTTTTTAACCTATTCTTGCCTTGTGCCGTGTAAGGAAGCCACAAACTCTCTCTCATAGAGGCAGCTGATAGAGTTGCCTCCTTTGCTCAGCAGAAGAGCAGAAAGGACACCTCACCAGAGCAACTGGAATGGAACTTCAAGAGTTAATAAAATTTTCAAGCAGTCATTTATGTGCATGCTATCAAATGAACATATAATTACCAAAAGATTCCCCCACCTTTTCTTGGTTGTTGGGGTTATTAAGTGAAAGCAAAAGTTTAAACTGCTTGCCTGAGATAAAAGGGCCTGCAGACAGCTGCCTGCCTGTCCTTAGACTTTGCTATGCTAGCAGTCACTGTCTGCAGTCAGAGTTCCTTCCTTAAGCACTTGAGCACTGCGAAGCCTTGAGGGGACACCGCCTTTGCCTAGAGATAGATTTTGGGTGAGATTTTGGAAGACAGGTTTGCATACAAGTAGCAGTGTGATCACCACTGGAATGCTGGTTTCCTGCTAGACACACACAGAGATTTTGTGACCCTGTGTTCTTTTGCGAAAGACAAGTGACCTGCAAAACCCCAGTTTCATATCTCAAAGTGGTGGGGCAATACAACCTACATAACAATAATGACTCACTGGGAAACAGAAGGATCAAGCTCCAGGGATCTCCTCAGCACAGACCTGCAAATACACTGGAATGATTTGCATTCCACAGCTTGCCTTGCAGAATCCACAGATAAAAATCAGGCTTGGCATGGCTAGGATATATGAGCAATATTTAGCAGCAGAACAATGAGCCAGCTGGGAAAGCATGTACTTTTCCAAATTCAAGTGGGCAAGCAATTTTGGGCAACGTGGTCACTTAGGGATTGCCTGCACAGGGAAGTTGGGACAAAGCAAACAAAGGTTTGAATGCATGGCATGCAAACCCACTCCAGAAAACGGTGGTGTAAACAGGCCAGTTGTTCTCAGGGTAGTGCGTGAGAAATGCCTGTGATTTTTTTGGTGGTACCAGAGCAGAGGTCCCCAAATACCTGGGGAGCTGACACAGCTGCTTCTTTCTTCTGCCTGTGGCCTGCTGCCCTGGCTTTGAGCAGTGACTGGAGAGCTGCCTGTTCCCTCACTCCTTGCAGAAGTTACTGCCTCTGTAACAGGAACCAGAAAAGCCAGCCTCCCTCAGCTCTTCAAGCCCTCCAGCCTCTCTTTGCTGGTGTAATTACATGCAGTGATGTGAAAGCTACACCAAAGGTGGGATGAAAAAGCAAGACAAAAGTAGCCTGCACAGATCTCTCAGTGTAAGCCACCAGGGTGAAATGAAGCATAGATTCAGTTTCTATTATTTAGGGCTCAGCTTATAAATTACAACCAACTTCATTCCCAAAAGTCATCGGTCTGGGTGACACTTCAGTCTCCTTCTCCAGCATGACACAAACAGTGGTGATCTTAGGGGGAGCAAAGACAGAGGCAGACCCAGGGGGTGCCTACTGATGGTGGTTTGTAGGTACAATTCCCTTTTAAGGGGGGAAAAAATGAAAGAAAGGAAGAAAAGACTACAATAGGGTCCAGGAGGAGCCACAGAAAGGGAGCAGGCCTCACCAGATGTACGCAGAGCTAAAAGCCCTGATCAGACTTCCCTGTTCCTGACCCATCAGACACATGGCCTGACTTGCTAATACTGAAAGAGCATCAGAGGAAGTGGGATTTGGCACTGTGTGCGAGCAGTGGGGAGCAGGATGTGCTCTGTCCATAGTACATGACCAAGGCCATGTGTGTTTTCAACACCTTGGCACCCCTGGCAAGCTGTGGCCCTGGCTGAGTTAGCTCTGGGTGCAGCACCAGAGGGGAAGGGGCATGTGGGATTCTCCTGCACTGCCCACCCAGGCAGCTCACCATCCCATTTTGGGAGTGGGGCCATTTCTGCCTGCAACAGCAGCCACGTATGGAGTTTTTCCCACTGAGTAGCTACTGTGGATTTGTTTCCCTGTGGGTGCAGGCAGCTCCTTTCCGGACAGAGCCACGATGATGCTGATATGGCAGAACAACTCCACTGCCACATGGGAGGGCTGGATGCTGCAGCAGGAGGACTTTGAGGGTGTAAGCTGGAACCCAGGAAGTTTCATGAGTCACCTTTGTTCCTAAATTCCCTACCCCTTGGGGATGCTCCAGGTTGGGGGCATGCCTTAGGAGACCCCTGCTAGGACACCGGGCACTGGTGAGCCCCAGGGCATCCGTGGACAAAATGGCATTCAAGCATGACCTATCTCATGGTTATCACTCATGGTGAGAGTAAGTTTACATAAAATTTGCATAAAACTTTGGGTGGGAGCCTCAGAGAAGGTTATGGTGCCACTTGTCACCAAGTAGCCTCAAATTGAAACGTGAATCTACTGAGGAGGCTTCTTTAGAAAGGGAAGGAACTCATTCCTCTTGCCATCAGAAGTTCAGGGGTGTTCACAGGAGGTTTATTTCCCTGGAGAATATAGTTTCTGCTGAGCAGGAGAGGATTAAGATGACCAGAAAAGCAAAGAGAGTGAGCAGGGAGGCCTAAAGGTGCTGGAGCAGTTTCGTCTCGTTCCTAGAGATGAAACTTCCTCCTTCCACCAGCTCTGCTGTGCACTGAGGCATTAAAGGAGAGATCTCTTTGCATCATACTCAGCCCTGTGGCAAAGGAGATACCCGTCTGCCCCTGCAGCTACGGGGGAATTTCAGAGCAGGAGTGGTGCAAAAAATTACACTTATCTCACAGTCAGCTGACAGCAGAAGCTCTAAGCAAAGTCCTTCCAACCATGATCGTATCAGCCACCTCCTTGGGCAGTCTTTTCCCCCTCCCCCATGTCTACACACCATCCAGATGGCTCTGCTCCCCAAATAACCTCTGGAGCTACAGCAGAAACTCGAACAGCCCCTGTTCAGGAGGGGTGAGAGCCTCTTGGTCATCAAGGGTCAGCACCGAGGGCCTGTCAGCTCTGTGCTCCCCTGAGAGGAGCAGCTCCTCCAAGGTATGACCTGACTTTGAAGCCAAGAGTTCAGAGGATCATCCTGAACAACTTTCTGGCATGTTTCTGGCATAGATCTGCCTTTCTCTCACCTGCCAGTCACACAGATGTGCAAAGGGCAAGGACCAGAACTGAAGCCACCAGGGACCAATTCTCCATCCTCTTGCTGGACCATTTGTCTTCACCTCTGCTGAGTTTCTCACAATAGCTCTCCAGCATTCCTACCTGCAGCTCACTCGCTGACACACAGCAGGTATGTTACCCCAGCTGACCAAAGCAGGGACAATTTACTGAGGGAAACAGATAAAATTTTAGATGCTTTTCTGACACCAAACAACACTTTTTCGGCATGAAGAAAATTTGAACTACCATAATTTCAAGTTACTAGGAGCTCTTTTTTTAGAAGGAAGAAGTAAATAGTTAAGGTCTGAGGCCTCCAGTATAAATAGAAACAGATCACATTTATATGATTAGGATTTAGTATTTCAAGGTAATATTTGTGAATTTGATAACATTCATGATTTAGTAGGACTGCAGTGCAGAAACGCTAAATCTGTTTTGTGCTTTGGACAAATCACTTAATCATTCTGATTCATGGCATCCAGCATTAATGAGCAGAGTCTTTTACACTAAACTTATCACACATGTAAGCTTTGTTTTGCCAATCAGGACGGTGCCAGGAAAGTGCAAATACCCAAAGATTATAGGCAATGGTAACGGGTGTAGCAATAAGGATGATCTTGATAATTATGTACCTTCAAGAGAGAGGAGAAACTTGTTCTGACTTGCAAATGGAATAAAGCTGTCATAGCTCTGATAGGAGTCACCCAGGCTGGCAAGAACTAGGGATATTTTTTCAGGTCTCTTTAATAAACTGGTACCGTGGGGGAGTGGTGGAAGGTTCTGTGAGAAGCTCTGCTGAGAACACACTCCTTTGGTCCTCTGAATTTTCAGATTTCCCAATCTGTTCTGCTTTCAACCACGCGCCATTCTAGGTCCAAGCAACACTTCCCTGTCTAGCAGTCTGCTGCATTCACAGGTGCCTCACAATGTCAGAGCAAAGACTTTGCAAATAAGAGCCTAAGGAGAGCTCTAAATATTTGTTGGATTGGGGCCTCACTTTGAGATCTTAATGCTGCTCGTAAACCAGGCTCAGCCCCAGGAGTGACGCTGCCATCGCATGTTGGAAACAGGGTGTTGATTCAGCCCAAGAAATTTTGTAGAATAGTCCTTCATTCTCAATTTCTCTGAAACCAACAAAGGGATAGAGATGCCTGTGGCTGTTATGATGATGGCTGTTTCCTCTAGTAAACAACATCATTCTAGTGTTCTCCAACTCAGTAACTGTCTTTTCCCAATGGTTAAATGCAGTCATAAAGAAAGAGAGGACATCTCTCCATTTAACCACAAATCCAAAGCACATCCAGAGAACTGAATGTACCAGGGAAATCCTGTAGGAAGATGTTCTCTCACCGCACTACCAGTGAGACTGAAAAAGTGGAAACAGGGAAGACTTCTTGTTCAAATTCACTTCTACAGCTATGAAAAAATTTGGAATAATATTATGCCTTCTTTTTCAAACTCAAGGATAAAGCAGGCAACAGCTATGCTACCCCTAAGTTACTCCCTATCTATTTAGGCAAGAAAAAGTTAATCTTTAGGATTTTTAAAACAATGTGTTTGTACAAAGAAAAGCAAATCCAAGGAGCATCTGTCATCTCAGAGCAGGGCCCGAGAGTGGTGCCATTTCAATTACATCAGCCCCAAGGAACAGGTTGGAGTAAGGAGAAAAAAAAAAGGAGCCCAGAAAGATGGAGCAGTTGATAGCAGGTAAATTGTTAGATTTTGGGTTATGCCAACCACCAGACTAACATCTCAAGGATATAAAATGCCATTCAGCATGAAGGAAAAAATTAGGAAAACATATAAATGTTGAACTGAGTTGTGATGCACTTGGTCCTGATGCTGATGCTACATCTCCAAATGGAGACAAATGGAACGTGCCTGTGTTCCACAGCCACTTCTCCAACACAGGAGAATGCTTCAATGGCATAATGTTACACCTGTACCAAGGAGTGAGTCCAACACACCTCTCTGAGCAAGGGCTGTTTAACCTTCACCATTGCCTCACACCTGAAGGGTTTGTCTCTGAATGTTCTTCCTCAGCCCTTTCCTCTCTCATTTCTTAACACGGGGGTTACACAACCATTCAAGTGCAAGCCAGTTTTGTTTTGATTTTAGCTTTCACAGCCTTCCTGTGGGTCTTTAAACAAGTATAAGGTAGTGAGGGGGTTTCTTTGTTACCTTTCATTGAAATGTTCATACTAAGATGGAAAATTCCAGGGAACAGTTAAAAACAAGAAGGCTGGATTACCATACATCAAAGGGAAGCAGCATTTGCTAACTCCTTCGTTTTACATGTATGTGATTCACAAACTGCTTCATGAAAATGGAAAAGTGATTGAGGAATTGCTCAGGTCCTGACCAAAAAAAAAACAAAAAAAGAAACTAATAGCAACAACCTAATTTCCATGAAAATGGGCTGGTCTCCAAAGCATCTGCCAAGACCAGACACTGTGGTGCTTGCAGCTTTCCTTTGTTTGCTCTTCAAAGCAGGTAGAGCCAGGAATATTCCCGTGCCTCATGGCAAGCTGTAAGATGTGGTACATGACTTTCAGATGAGGGAATTTCACATTTCTCCCTGAATATTTCACACTACAACAGCAAGGAGAAAAGCACAGACGCAGCTGAAATGAGGAGGAGATGAATTGAAAAGCTAAAAATGGGTTCTTCAGCATTACTCTGTAGTATGGAGAACTGAGAAGGCAATTAAAACCAACATGAAAGGAGATTTAATTGCAAAACAGCGAAACCTGCTGAAGCACAGATAGCAAGAAGAAAAGAATCACCCCAAGCCCAAGCCCTTCAGAGAGGAGAGCATTGCCCTGAGCTCCACTTGCAGCTGATGGGAAGAGATAGGCCCTTCCCAAGGCTCTCAGGGTGCAGTCTCGGGGGAGCGTCTCTCTCTGCCCGGGCTGCCGTGACTCGCCCTTACACGCAGCCACAGCAAGGGCAAGAAATGCGGGACAAACCCACCCAGCCCCTCCGCGGCGAGGAGAGCACAGCACAGCCTCCCCATCCCTGCCAGGTCACCGCATCCAGCGCTGAAGGAAAAGCCGAGGCGAAGTGGAAGGAGGCACGGATGGCAGCCCCGGGGCCGTGCCGAGCCGCTGCCCGGCCGCCTCGCTCTGCCAGACTCCAGCGCTGCGCCATCGTTTCTGTGCGTGGGCTTTCAGATCGGGGCTCTGAGGACTCAAACACCTTCCCCGAGCACGGGCAGGGGGGAGCCGGGAGAAGGGGGGAGAGGGAGGCCTGGCGGCTGATGAGGACACAGCGGGAGGACAGGCGAGACTGGTTTGGAGAGGGTGGGCAGCGCACGTGGGAGTGGAACGAGGCAGGGTGGGAACACCCTCAGCCCGTCTCTTCGGTCAGGCAGCTTTTAGCATTTCAAAGCGTTTCTTTCCTTTGTGACTCCAACCGCTGACTAAAACAGGCAAGCAGGTATTTACAGGATCAGCCAAGCCCCTCCTGCCGAGGTGGCCTGAAAGGCATCGTTGCTGTGTCCTGCAAGCAAATCGCGGCGTCTCCTTCAAAGCCTTTCCTGGTCCCGGGGCAGGATTATGGAAAGGGAGAGCAGTGCCGGCTGTGGAAAATGGAAAATGTCAGGGCGATGCCGCTGCTGCTGGCAGGGTGAACCCTGGACTCGCTTCGGGAGCCGAGGGCAGGCGTCCCTGGGTGCTCTCCTGGGTGGCAGAGTCCGAGCAGGCACAGTGACAGAAGGGACAGGCGCCCCTGGGTGCTCTCCTGGGTGGCAGAGTCCGAACAGGCACAGTGACAGAAGGGACAGGCGTCCCTGGGTGCTTTCCTGGGTGGCAGAGTCCGAACAGGCGCGGTGACAGAAGGGACAGGCGTCCCTGGGTGCTCTCCTGGGTGGCAGAGTCCGGCTTTCCTGGGTGGCAGAGTCCGAACAGGCGCGGTGACAGAAGGGACAGGCGTCCCTGGGTGCTCTCCTGGGTGGCAGAGTCCGAACAGGCACAGTGACAGAAGGGACGGGCGTCCCTGGGTGCTTTCCTGGGTGGCAGAGTCCGAACAGGCACAGTGACAGAAGGGACAGGCGTCCCTGGGTGCTCTCCTGGGTGGCAGAGTCCGAGCAGGCACAGTGACAGAAGGGACGGGCGTTCCTGGGTGCTCTCCTGGGTGGCAGAGTCCGAACAGGCACAGTGACAGAAGGGACAGGCGTCCCTGGGTGCTTTCCTGGGTGGCAGAGTCCGAACAGGCGCGGTGACAAACAAGGGGACCCGTCCAGCCCCCCTCTGAGCAAAGCACCCCGAGCCAAAAAGCAGCCCACAGTCGCAGGCACCTGATGTGCTGCTTGTTCCAGAGGCACAGGGTAGGGTACAAGGAGGGGAATCTGCTTTCCTCTTCAACACAGAAAACATCAAAGCTGTCCTAAAAAATTAAAAGCTTCTGGACGGGCTCTTGGTGTATTTTAAAAAGCAAAACAGACTCGTTTCAAAGCACTCTTTTCAAAGGTCTTTCCTGAACGTACATCACATGCAATGGAAAAACACTGCATGCCTGGCATTTAATATTTTTCACCTGTGACCCAGGATTGATGTCTGTGTAACTCCCTGATTTAATCCAACGACATGTCTCAGCAAGAAAAAAACCCTTTCAGAGTTTGAAAAGGAGTTGGAAAAAAATAAAGTCACGCTCAACACTTCCCCTTCCCTGGAGAGATAGGAGTGCTGCTTGCCCTTTCCTGATGATAAGCATATCCTGGTGGTTAAAAATACATTTTGCTCTTACCGTAAATTCTCCATTAGCCAACTCCTTCAGCCCAGCCCACAGTGTTGGGGTTCATGATTCCTTGGAGGCCACACGTGACAGAGCTTGGCCTGTGTGCACCCAAATACACTGGGGAAAAAGCAAAAGTAACAGCTCTGATGCTGCTGCCACTGGCTTCACCTGGAGCAGAGAAGTCTGCGGAGTGGCAAAAACATTCAGCTAAAATGACTTGCACCAAGACCCCATGGACTCCACATTAATTTTCTGCCTTTACAGCTGATTACAGACAGAAAGTTATGGGGTGTATTGAATTCTGAACAACAATTAATTCTTCTGTTAATTTTACTCATTCCAGTGATCATTGTGCAAAGGGACAGCTCAGTAACATGGAGCTTAGTGAACAGCAAGTCTTGCTGCTTGATTTGAGATTCTGAAGGCCAGACCTGGAAAACTCAGCCTGTTGAAAGATGGCTCCAAGACTTGGGCTGTGCAAAGGACACAGATGCCACCTCTTACCAAGGAGGCACCAGCCCTGGGAAGAGCCTGGCTCAGCAAAGCTGGGGCTGCTCACACACCCAGATGCCTCCACAGCAGTTCCAGCCTGCAGGTTGGGTTCCTTTGCCATCTGCATGCCTTTCCTAGCACATTCCTGCCAGGAGAAAGCTGATGGGACACTCCTCTCTCAGGCTGAGGTAGAAGCTGGTGCACAGCTGTGACTCCCTGTACACAGCAATCACCAGAGTCACAAGTCCGGTTGCATAAACTCAGTACTTTGCCTTCTTGGCAAGTGCCTTGCAGTTAAGGAGGCACAGAGAGGCCCTGCTCCCAGGCATCAAGAGCTTCAGCTGAAAATCCTGTTTGAGGAACCAGTTCTGGATTTCTCCTGCGAGACTTAAGGAAAAAAAATTGAGGGGTTAAAAAGAGGCAGAAATGGGAACTTCAAAAGTTATATCTCCTCTGGGCATAAAAGGTAAAGGAAATCAGGCAGCAGCCCTCTTCCCTTTCTGTTAGGATTCCAGGCTATGGAATAAAGATAAATCCAAGTTCACCCTCCTGTCTTTGTTTCCAAGACTCAGTAAGACAGGGGAGATATGGCAGAGCCCATCTACGCAGCCATAACCATGGGAACACCAGCAACAAGGGTAAATCAACACAAGATTCCCTATCATCAGTCTGTGTTTACACTGGAGGCCTCACGCTCCCTGCACCAACCTGGCTGGCAGTTCAGGACCTTGGTATGGCTGTGGAACTAAGTAAGAAAAGGGATTTATGGGATAAATATGCATTTTTCTGTCCTAGTACTCACCATCTCTTTTAGAACACACGTTTTACAGCACCCGGTTTCTGCATTCTGCTTTGAAGCCATGCTGCCGCCTTCCCCTTGCACTTCCCTTGCCCAAGCTACCCCAAACCTCAGCTTTTCCTTGACTCCTACCTCACATTTGGCCTTGCCTCAATGTCCTTTCGTTTAAGAAAAGGTAGACAGAGCTCTGGGTATTTTCCTGAAGATCAAACCCGGCGGAGGCAGCCCCAGCAGAGGCAAGGGCCAGTACCCCAGTGCAGGGAGCAGCACAGCATGGAGGTAGAATATTGCTCAACTGGAGCTGCAGCTGCTTGGCATCTTAAAAATGTCCAGGTCTCTGAACTTTCAGGGGCTACGTCTGCATGCCATGACACAGCCAAGGGTCGGAATATCAGGCAGCCCTGGAAGGAGCTGTTTGTACCTGCCCTTGGGAGCAGTTCTGCTTCACATATTTTTCTCCTCCGCCTTGAAAGGTCGCATGGAAAAGCAGTATTTGTGAAGGGGACGAGTGAGGGTGACTGCTGGGGAGAACAGACACCTTGAAACAACCATGAGAGCTTTTCCAGGTGAGCAGAAGCTCCTTCCCACTCCCATTTTTCCTGGAGTGGCCATTGACAACACCCACGGCCCAGCGGCCACAAGCACTTACCGCCTGGGCAGAGCCAGGGAGGGACTGATCCCGCCTCCCCTCATTTCCTCATTGCCTTTACTCCTCCATTTATTTCCTTTGGGTTTTCCCCTTTGATTAAACTTCTGGCATGTTGGAATGTTTAATAATAAAACAGATAACTCATGGGAGATGATATTTATAAAATCTACTGCTCTTTTTTTTTGCTTTTCTTAAGACCTTGAGAGAAAATCTTGAACTACGTTTTTCCTTTTAAAAATAAAAAAAAAAAGCAGAAGGTGCAGTTAACAAGTTTTCAAACAATCAATGTTTTATTTGGTTAATTTATTAAACACCTTTAAGACAATTAATTTTGGTCTGTACCCTTCTATAAAATGATTCAAGTTCTGAACAAACCTCCGATACATAAAGCAAAGTTACTTTTACCATACGCAAATTTCAGATCAAAATACAACACTCTGTTTTCTTACATTTATAAAACCCAGTCAAATACAAACGACATTAAAAAAGATAAAACACTTTCACTGATCCTTGGTACAATATTACAGCACAATTTGCACAGTGGCAACTAAGTCCTCAAAGCACAAGTCAAATACTTTAAAAAGGGAACCTCCCTTTAGTCACCCAACGTTCTACTGAACACGTAAACAAAGCGAGTGCTACCGAATCCAGGAAAATTCCCGTGTCCCTTTTCACACCATGTGTGAGCCACAAAGCAATTCTGCAAGGGAAGCTACTGGTGAGTAACCAAAGAGCTTTCCTACTTTGCTGTTACCAGTTTTTGTGCAACTACTCCACGAAAATAAATGAATGGAGGTGGACCAGACTCTGCACTGGGCAATTTGTGGCAACTAAAGTAAACCAAGAAATGAGTGTTTTTCTAAAAACAGATCATAAAACTATTAAAAAAAAAAAATCAGTACCATCTTATCCATGGGTACAACTGGAGTAACTGCCTTTTGCTTCACCTTCAAGACTTCTAAAGAAGACACAGAGTGTTTTCAATTGTTGAGTTTGTTCAATAGCAAAACCCAGTGTTTCAGCAATGGGTCAAAGTGCCATTAGAATTGCACGTTTTTCCTCAATTACAGAATGCATGGTTGCATGAAACGCTCCTTTGGTGCTACACCTGAAAGCCTGCACTTACCCTAACCTGTGAACATGGGGGAACTCCTACGAAACAGAAACAAGAACAAAAATTAAAACTACAAACATAAAATGATAAAACTCAGCTCTCAGTTGATAGACATTCCTGGGAAGGTCCTACTTAGCAAACTTTGCAGTAACACCTCGAGAAGAGAAAGTAAAACCAGAGCCATGAGAGCAGGGACTGATGTATCCCCTCGGGCTATGCTTTGCACAGGCAGTCAGGGCAGTTGTACCACAGTGCAACTAAAGGGTTTTTGCCTGCAGTTCTGTAACCCCTTCATTTCTCCCACCCCCAAACCACTAATTTTACTCACAGTTCAATTGTAAGTTCGGTTATTCAGTCTCAGCTAATGTGAAAACATGTACATAATTAAATGGAAAAATACTCCAATGGATCTAACTTTCCTCTCCTCCTTCTCCAAACTCATGTCAAACCCATGAGGACACCACACACTCCAAACCTTTTCCTATCTGTTAACGTTCCCATAATCCCAACGGAACGGACAACTGCAAACTGCACAAATAATACATTGTTAAATTATGCTCAAGTGTAAACAATACAGGATGGACACGGTTTAATAAAACCCTAGTGAGGTACAGCAAAAACCTAATTTCCTAATTTAGTGATTTAAGTGCAACTGAAACGCTGCTGTACCACCCTTCTGCAAACACATCTCTCCAGAATTAAGCTGCACTACTAGGCTTATTCCCTTAAAGCTACGTACCCGTGCTATAACTCATTATATTGACTTAATGCAAATATTTGTGGGGGAAAATTAATTTACAGGGTTAATTAAAATCTTTTTAGTATTCAAAAGGAATGATAGTAAAGGGATCAACCATGGAAAATGTGGTAATACATGTTTTTAAAAAGATTTCCAATAATTCTAACACAAAATAGCAAGTATATTTTGAAAAATGCATAGAAACCCTGTCAATACAAAAATCCCCACTAAAATTACACAACCAAGCAATTTTAATCTAAATATTTTATGTGCTTTTCCTATAAAGGCCACTTTGACATACAAATACAAAAAAATTTACATTTTTCCCCAAAATAAATTATTTGTTACTCAATTAAAAATACTGAATATGGAAGCATAACAACCCTCTCTCATGCCAGCTGCTCATCTGCAGTGGACTATTTCTGAAGAAGAAAATCTCCTAATATTTTCAGTTACCAAAAGAACAAGAAAAGGCTTCAGCCTGTGGTCTGCCTAGCTCTAGGAAAAACCTGGGGAAAGGAATGGAACAGGCTGAGCCCCTTACATGGCGTGTGCTGGGGAGGTAATGGATGTACACAGACATCTGCAGAGAGAGCTTTTCTGCTTGTCTCCCAGGCTATGCACCAAAATCCCTTTTCGGAATCAGAGAAAGAAATCGAGGTCAATCTGAATTAAAGAGAGACAAAATAGTAAAGGGAGTTAGGAGGGAGAAACTGTACGAGGTGCAGGGTGGGTTAGGTAAATGAAGAATGGTGAGAACTCATGATCACCTGGGAGAGGAGAACTCCTCATGGGAGGCAGAACCAGGGAAAACTGTACCCGTTTTTTAACAGGGGGAAGAAGAGAAACACAAGGAACAAATTCCACTGGAAAAATGAAGCAGTGGGAGAACAAAGAACCTTGACCAGCAGTCCTGACCACATTTTCAGGGGCATTTATCCCTGAATTGCCACAGAAGCAGAAAAATCAAACACACACACAGAAGTGGCAGAAATGAAAACTTATTTGGACTGGATTTGAGACGTCACAGGGATTCTTTACTGTAAGCACCAGACCCACAACTGACTGACACAGGGAAAGCAAGACAACATCAACCCAGGGGGACACAGCAAACCCCAAATGCCCGACGTGCTCTAGGGCAGGGAGATGCAAACACGGTGAAGTGGCCCCAGCGGGTAAAGCCACACTGGTGGGGTTACAGGGCAAGCTCCAGCTGACAACACCACGGGACAACAGGAGGGACACAACTGGAGATCACATCATTCCGAGCCAAAACACCCAACAACCTGACCCAGGTAAACTGCCGGGCAAGGCGAGGGGGCAGGAGGAAAAGCAGTGAACTGGAGTTGCTCTGGACACAAGATTCTTGGGCAGCCATTGAGTACAAGCTCTCCTAACCTTGGACCAAGGACTGGGTTTGGAAGGACACAGGAGCTGCACTTCTGTATCACAAGGAATCAGCTCTCTGGTGTGCTGCATTGCATAGTTTGATTGAGGTCAAAGAGCATTTATGTCTTATTTTTCCCTGTTTCTAACAGAAGTAACTCAACATACTCCAGTCAAAGCATTCCAAACCCTGGCCCCAAGTGATTAATCAATTCATTTCTAAAGCAGCACATGAAGATTTTGAGGTGGACACATAAATAAAAGCTAAAACTCCATTCCCACACAAAGCACAGAAGGACCCACAGCACACGTACACACATAAAAAGCCTGTAACAGTAACCACATCTGTAATACAGGAGTCAGAGCACGACAGCTGGATGATGGGAATAACCCTTGCTGTTGAGCTGCATGCCGGAGATGGTAAACAAGAGGTGAGTGCTTTTACCTCACCACATCAACACACCTTTTGTAGAGAAAGTGGCAATATATTCTGACAATATCCTGGCAATTATCAAGATCTTAGATTTGACAGAACACTGAACCTTTAGGAGAGTGGCAGCAATGTGGCATCACATTCCAACACCCTCCTGCTACTTGGTTCATGGAATACAGATATCATAATTGGATTATTCAATGTGGTTGTTTCATTCTCCTAAGATAAAATAGAGTATTTGTACCATACAAAGTCAGACTAAGTACACTATTTATCATTCATATAATATGTATTCATATTCTTTAACCCAATCCCACAAGATTCATGGGACTTGATAAACGTGGTTTACAGAGAGAAAACTCTGAAGATAGAGCATCTAGTGTGAAGAAATTTTAGTTTTTCCTTCTGAAGGTAAAACAATTCCAGCTTCTCAGGCTCCCACTTTGGATTATGAAGCAGTGGGCATACACACCGGGATGCAGTTCCACATCTCTGGTTTCTCAGAAAAAGAAAAAAAAAATTGCAGTGGGAAAACATTTGGCCAGAAGCTCCCCAGCTATTTAGGCCAGTACCTGTGGTTCCACACTGCAGACATAGTTCCAGAACCTACAGTTCCATTGCTCCAGAAGTTTCAGATTGAAATACAACAAATGCAGAATAGTGGCTCTCCTATAACAGCCCATAAATCTTTATTTCTTACTCCTACGTAAGGGACAGTGCGGACTCATCTTTACCTGTGCAGCAGGGAGCAGCTGCAAGGCAAGGAATGGTGCTGCTTTTCAGCCTTCCCTAGAACGACAGGATCAGGAATTTGCAAGCTCAGTAGAGTTTCTCCATGGCTCCTCATTTACCAGCTGCTTTTCAGAAGTGCTGCAGGTGACACAGACACTCCTGTGAGGCCACCAACTGGTAGCTGCTCTGCAGTGACAGCCTGGATGACTTTGGATGGTCCAGAGGGCAGCACCCAGTGTGTGAAGGAGGAGAAGGACAAGGCAGTCTCTGGACTCTTTTCAAAAGGTCAAAGGGCTCTTAGATTAACAAGACTGAGAAATGCTACAGCACTGGGACTGCAGAGCCTACGAGAAGGCAATAAATAACCTGCTGTCTGGAGATGGGACAAGTTCAAACATCAACCCTTGATCCTTCCTGCTGCTTCAGACAGGGCAGGAGTAGGACTTTATGTGCTCCAGAGAAGGAAAAACCTTCCTGTAGCAGTGTTACTAAATGCCTAAACCAGACTGATGATATAGATCAAACAAAAATAAAGACAGCACAAAAAGGACAACAACAAAGTTCCTATGCAGGACTAAAATTCAGCTCTCTCCTCCATGGCTTGTGTCTACAAGAGCCTCTCCTCGGAGTGACCAAGCCAATGTCACCACAATGGCAGCACTTGGGAGCTTCCCTCCTTCCTCCTGAGCACCAGTGGCACCCAAACCCTGGGGGCTGAGCAGGAGGGGTCTGAGGCAAACCCCACACTGGGCCCAACATCCCAATGCTCTGCCAGCCACACGGGTCAGCATGTCCCAGACACACAGCTGGGTCTTAGGACTGAGCCTGGGAAGATCAATATTTATGGAATAGCCACCATGATGCTGATGGAAGGCTCTGGAATTAGCAGCTAATTGGTACAGTCTGCAGAGGCATGAATAGCTCCTTGTTTCACCCCCACTATTTGTGCATGGCCACTAAAATGTTTGCTACATTGGATTCAAAGTTAGTATGAGCCGCTCCTCAAAATTTTAGAGGAAAATGTTCTCTGTGAAGCATTTCTTGGTTTTGCCTGTACAAAGGAAAAAAAAAGTAGCATTTTCCCATTACATTTTGTATTATTAAGGCCTTTGACACTTTGGAAGCTGTGTCTATGAAAAGGGATGCTTTTTTGAAGAGATTGAATACTCAAAGAAAAACTCCACAGAACAAACACAAGCTGATTACCAGCTTATATTGGTACTTTTAGAAGTCAAGCACAGTGTAAGGAATTCAAAACTATGTCAAAATAGCACCTTTAGAAGCAGAAGAAAACACACTTTTAAAAAAATTTCTTCAATCTAAGCAAAACCCCACAAACCTGAAGATCACAAAGAAATGGGCAATGATGTAAGTTCAGGTATGACAGGTGGATATTGATCTGAACAGTTTTTCCTCTGCAGGTGATTAAATGGGGAACTCCACAGAAAAATGTCTAATTAGACATCACAGAAAAATTAGTGAATCTCTCTATTAAAATAATGGATCAAGTTCACAGGCAAAACAGTGAGAGCAGAGTAGAGGCAGACAGAAAACTATTTGATCTGTCCTTAAAAGAGCAGAAACTTCTATTTTTTAAACAGATCTTTTCCTATTTAAAAATCATCAGGACAGCCTTTCAATTGCTACTCTCATTTCCAAGTGTAATAGTTACTTTCAAGTAATAAGAAATTTTTATTTACTTTTTACAGCAGCTGCAGGTCAACCTTGGTCTTTTTGTACAGAAACATTAATTTAAAATGAAATTAAAGTAAACTGTCCTTGGGCAATGGCACCATTCTGTCCTGCTTCTTGTCTGCTTTTAGGTTTTTTTTTAATTGAAGGACAAAATGCAATTTGAAACAAAACAAAACAAAAACTATTTGACAAAGTGCAAAGAAAGAAAAAATGAGGTAGCTGGGAATAGGGGCTTTTCCTTCCCGACAAGGCGCCAGACTTCCAGCCACAGCGACACACATGAGGGACTGGGCTACCCCTGCTGTACCTGCAGGTTTGCTGACAGGTGTTCAGCTGATCTCTGACCTGCTGGCATCAGTTTTACAAGCTCAGTGAAAAGTCATTTCATTGTGTACTAAGCACTGTCCCCCCACACACTGATGTGCAGAGATATGCAGAAAGCCACAGGGAGCAAGCTGGTGTGGCCACCCTCTGACCCACAGGAGCTGTGCTCCCAGGGACCACGGGCACAGGCCGTGTGTTCAGAGGGAGAGTGAAAGCAAAACCCTGTTAATAAGAGCAAAACACCTGAGGCCAGAGGAAACATTGTGCATGGAACACCCAGGACCTGTCCCTGATGGGCTTTGGGGGTTCAAACACTGAGGGCAGCCAGCAGTGGCAATTCCATGAGTTCTGTATGGAATCCAGCCTCTTGCCCCATCTGACACTCACAGCAAGGCTTGTGCAGTGTGAGGAGAATCTTGTTCTGATCCTTCTCCACCCCTTAGCACTGTAAAGGACCTTCCAGGAGGCCTCCAGAACACAGCTTGCTGTTTACATCATGTAACCAAGACAGGACAGAACACTCACCATACATTGCAAAATGCAGTCTCAGACCCTTAAATAGAAACATGTTTCAATTGCAAGAAGCAAACCACTCAGGTTTTGGAAGTCAAGGATTAAAAAAAAAAAAAAAAAAAGGCTTAAAATTGACTTTGCTGGTGTTTCCCGAAGCAAACAAAAGCTAGAACAGACCCCATGTTCTCTAAGCAATCCAGAAGAGTCCTTTGGACTAGTTTAAGACCAGTTCTGAAAGGGTTTGAAAATATTTCTTAAGAGGGCACTCCCTGGCTTCCCTTCAAAAGAAACTATAGCAAGAGCTGTACAGAATGTCAGCAGTGTTTAACTTGACCACCTTGGCAGATACCCCCGTGTGCTGGTTTGTTCACTCTGATAAATAAACGGGCTTTGCTTTTTAAGACTTAAAAGCTGCAAAACAAGTGACAGGAATGATAATCCTTTCCTGCTATTATGTGTAAATTAATAAAGCAGATTAATAAAACCCAAAGCTTTTGTGTGTGAGATCATTCAGGAGAGAAGCTCAAGCCCAGCCAGGGATCAGGTTTCTGTAGCCCACTGCCTGTTGCAGACAGATATTCAGACTTTCCAAAATGGCTCTTGCTTTCAGCAGGTACAAAATTGTTCCACAGGGTTTTTTTTCTGCTCTGCAGGTGGCAGAGGTGGCAGCCCAATAACAGAATGCACAGAAATGACACTTGTGAAACAGGTGCACAGCCTGTGGCAGGGGATCTGTCAGGCTCTGACAGGGTTTAGAACTACAGATGAAAGAAACTCGCCCTCAACCAAAACTGAGGATGCCTTAGCATTAACTGAAAAAAAACGGAGGAAGGGCAAAGAAATAAAATAAAATAAATAAATAACCCAAGGGCCTAAGGTGGTAATTCAAAAGCCCCACTATTAAAAAATAATAATAATAATTCATGTTTTATCAATAAAATAACACTAATTACACCGGAGATGCTTCTTTCTATCCTATTATTGTAATCAGATCCATCAGCTTTTACCAGGGCTCAGAACAGCCTGGTTTCATTACGCAAATTCAAGGGCACAGGTAGGCAGTGGCATTGAGCAGCTTCATGTATTGAAGTGCTCTGGCAGGTGTTCCCTGCTCACCCTGCAAAACTGCTGGGCACCAAGATTTAGCCTTTTCCATTGAAAAGCTCCAATCTTCCAGCTCACTTATCAAGACATTCCAATAGATTATTTCAAATAACTTCCGAATATTATCCTATACCAATCCTTTATGTATTGTAAATTCTTTTATAACTAAGAAGCAGCTACATAGAATAAGTAACTTTAAAAAATATTATTCGGATTTTGTATCACCAATAAATTTTCAACATAATCACCTGTTGGTAGCAGTTCATAGTTTAATTCTCCTACTACCCTTAATCCTTTTAAGCAGGTGTTTATCTAGCTGGGCACTTTGCATGGCTTTAGTCTATGTTTTTAGGTAACCTGTTAGTCAAAATCTTGAGAGAATTGATCACTGGAGCACAGCAGCAGCCAGACTGCAGAGTCACGTTGGGCATGGCTGGTCAGAGGTGTCACCTTAAACCCTGGCTGCAATCCTTCCTACAGCAAGGAATTTCCCAGGGAAAAAAGAAAAAAAAAAACCACTAATCTCATAGGGATGATGGAGAGCAAGTGCCAAACTTATTAATAAACTTCAGAGCACACAGAGGTGACCCCTACAGAAAACGAGCAGAGCTTCCCCCAAACCCTGCTGCCTTCAGCTTTTCCAGGCTCACCTTCCCAAGCTCTGTGCTTTCCTTTCACAGGCAATGTGCCCTGGAAACACAGACCCTACGGACACAGCTCCCAGCTCCAAGAAAAAACAAGGAAGAGCAACAGAAAATGGCAAATGTCAAAAGGCTGCAGCAGTGACGACTGAAACACAGGCCTGCACTCAGTCCTGAACGGGAAAAGGAAATACTCCGAGGGAAGATGGAAATAGCAGCTTCTACAAACACGGATGCAATTAACACCCCTCCCACCCACCTGGAGTAACCGTTTAAGTACTCCAAGGAGCTTAAGAGAACACAACCCCCAAATCCTCAGTGCTAAATTAGAGGCAGAAAGGATCCATTTAACCCTAAATTAAATAGAATTCCTTGGAAAGCATCGCTGTGAGTGGCACCAAACTAGACCTTAGTTACAATGGTCAGTCTGCCTGTGTCCCTGGGCACAGCCACACTTCCCGAGGCACAGCTTCCCTTCTGCAGGTCGATTAATGCAAACAAATTGCACTTAATCTAAAGAGTTATAATTTTAAATACCAAAGCCTGTTGTCAGCTGCCTTTTATTATGTACTTGCATGGCACCGGTGCTCTAATAAAGAGCAAAGTGTCCATATGCATCACATGGAGTGATATTCAAGGCAGCTGTGAAGAGTAACACAAACCTGCAGAACAGTATTAAAAAAAAAAAAAGCAGATTTACATTGCTTTCAATAGCATTCATTTAAAAAAAATTAAAGAACCACTGCTCTTTTCTGGAACACAGTGAATTTTAAGCATCTCTGTATTTTAGTAGAACAGTTGAATTATTGTTATACACCGAAGAACCCAAAAGTTTGGCACTTGTAACAACTTGCATTTGTTATTGCATCCTCCACTTTGCATGGCACATGCACGGTAGCAGAGCCCATGCAGGCTGCATGGCCACAGCATTTATGGAAAGAACAGAGAAACTGCAGTTAAAACAGGGGAAAACCTCCCCAAACCCCTCACTCCTGTGCATTTACTGAGTCATGCAGGCACAGGAAATATTGCAAAGCAACCAAGCTGCCTGGTGTGTTCTAGAGGGGGAGTTCATGAGCCAGGCGGTCCAGTAGCTTTGATAAAAACCTTTTATTTTCATCAAGATCTCTGCTTCTGAAGGCAGGCTCTGTGCCAGGCATGTGCTGTGCAAACACCAGGGACACAGCCTGCCCACAGCTATCAGTGAGCTGATTTTGAGTTTCTTTTGGTTTCAGATTCACCTCTGTCCTTTTGTGTAATTTTGTATTCATTTGCCTTCGATTTAAAGATGAAGTACCCTCAAAGCTACAGAAATTCATTTGACCAAAAGCAGCTGGGTTGACACAGCACTTTCACAATAACTACAATTTAAGGACTAGCTGACAAAATATTTAAGGACAACCAGACCTTGCTGTGATACAGCAAAACAGAAGACTCTTCAAGATGCCTCTTCTTCAGGTTATAAAACCAGAAAAGGAGAGGATCTGAAATCCAACCCTGACTCTTTAGGAATACGAGCATCTGTCCAGGTCAGGTAAGGAAGAGAGCCAGGCCAGGTGTGTGCCTCCCTCAGAAACTCAAGGGATTTATTTTATGAGAGCAACAGCACTTTACACCTTTGCTTCTGTAATCCCTCTCTGCTGTGCAGAGCAGCCACAAGACTACACGTGTAAAACAAGCACAGAGGACACTGCTGTGTGCTTACAGTAGCATATATTTTTCCCCCTGCTTTTAATCTAAAATTAGCAATTCCAAAATTTTTCCAAAATTATCTGTGGCACACAAAAAAAGGAAGAAGAAACTTTTTTGGGGGAAATTGTGCTAAGAGATGGAGTGAGGGGAGAAAAAAGCCACCACTCTTCCCATCTTCCACAATTGCTACCTCGTATTTGGTGATTTTCTGATTTCAGTGGCTGGGGTTTGTCCAAATTCCTCAACAGGGCAAGGAAAAAGGATGCAGAGGCCCAGCCCAAGTCCCTCAAGCTCAAGGTGGCCCAGCCAGTCCTTGTCCTGCACAAACAGCTGGCCAGGAAAAACATTTAAACAGTCACCTGTGGAGGACCTGGCTGAATGTCAGTGCCGACTCATGAGCTGAGAGGAATTAAGGCCAAACTGTGGACAACTTAAACAAGTTTCTAAAGTGCCAAACCACCTAAAACCCCTGGACTGCAACTCAAAAAAATTCATGAGTTGTTTCCCATGTGGTTCAGCCATCATTTGCGGGGTACACAGCACCAGGAGAGCGGGCACAGCTGGGTGGTGGCATTTACCAGTGAACCCGGTTCAATCTACAGCTGTTTGCACGTTCAGCACACTCAGCAAACTGGTGACCTCCCTCCTCTCAGCACCTCTGGTATCATCACAGCCTCCCTCCCCTTCTGAAGTCAACCATCCCTTCCGAAAAGAGAAAGAAAAGTCAGAGGTCAGCTGTGCCTCTTCACTCCTACACCACCACCAGTGCAATCCCTGGAGAAAGGGGAGCCTTGGCTTCAAAGCCTTGCTCCAAATTCAGAGGGAAATCGAACCTGGTTATTGCACAATCCAAGGGATGCACTCACAGCTCAGAGCTGCACAGACAGACAGACAGGAGTCAGACCCCAGAAGACACATCCCTTCTCTCCTGCACACACAGGGGCTAGAACAGCTCCTGGATCAGTCCCATAGGCAATGCAGATGGGGAATGGTCCCCATCCCCTTAGGTAAGGCCAAGGAAGCCAGTTTTGAGATCCCAGGAGTACCTAAATCTTGAGCATGCACCCAAAACTCCTGGAGACCATTGCTGGAGACTTGGTCCACAGCCACACAAAACATGACACGAGTACAATGTGCTCAGAAATTCAGCTTGTGACTGGTTCAGGTACAGAGGCTTAAACTTCTTGGTCAAATCTCACTGAGTGTGTTTGCAACACGTTCCAATCACCAGTAGATCTGTTTGTTTTATTTATGGGGTTTTTTAAAAAAACAAACTAAGAACACCTAGTGTTAATCCTACTCTAAGTGTAAACATTTGGTTCAGTAACTTTAACTGCAAAACACTGCTAGAGAATTTACTTGGATTTACCATGTGCATTTATCACTTACGTTTTCTGGATGCTGAATGCCCTCAAGTGTACTGGGAAGCTACAGGGACTTGGGAGATAGCAGCTGGCAACATTCTGATTAACATTTTCGGAAGTTTTCCAAGCCTCTTAGAAAACTGAGCTCAAAAGTGAAACAGATACTTAGGAACATTCATCACTTTTGAATATGGGATCTTGGCACTTTGTCTGAGGAAAAAAAAATTGATCCATGTAAGATTTTTCAAAAAAGGGAAGTTTTACAGTTAAACTAACAGCACTTGATTTATTTCACAAGACAGCCAAGGATGGAAATAGTGGTTCACATTTCTGTAGTAAAGCATTATATATAAATTTAAAATCTAAAGACATATATATATACACACACCAAGTTTACTGCAATGCATAAATATATAAACTTTTTAATATGCCAACTAATATAGGTCAGAAAATCGATGTATATAGTTCAAGTTTTGCAGCACTTCAGCATTGTAAAAAATAATAAAAAAAATAAATAATGGTCAATGGATTGGCTGCTGCCCTTTTCCCCACCCCCCCACACTCCTTTGCTCAGAAATCAGAGTAATTCCAACCACACATCAGTGCTATGGAAGGACTGAGCAGAAGCAAGTTTCAGAATGGCTCTTTAAGGACGATTAAGTGAGATACCGATATTTTGAACTAGTTAGGGATCATATTTCAACATATGTAAGATGATTCAATAAAGATGATGAAGGTTTACACTAACACAACTGAGGGCAGAGTTTGGCTTGTCTGAGGTCCACAAAGTTGCAGAGTGGAAAGTCTCGTATGTAGTTATAATACTGGTTGTACAAAGTCTCTTTTTCTGAAGGGCAGGAGGTATTATTTCTATTTTCCATCTCTCCCATTTTATTCCTTTTAAATAAATACAGATTATGTCCCACCCATCACAACAACAATGAAATTAAAAATTGAGGTAAAAGTGTTCTACCAGCTGATCTTGACTACAAACAAAAGTCAATTAAATATCACTACTGATGTGAACAAGGCTTAGTAAGAAATAAAATGCAAGATACTAAGTTCTTCACTATAACCACACCATAAAACCCAGCTTTCAAAGTCAGACAGCAGTAAACAAGACTGTACTGTAGCACAGAAATCATTAGTAAACCAACTTTTGATCCCAATTTAAAGTCACTGTACAAATTTTCCTTAACTCTTAGTCCAAAACCCATGTTTTTTGCAAAATAAATATATCCTTGTCATATTTCACCTTTGTTCTAAGAGAGATAAAATGCACCTTTCTACGATCCTCGGTCTTAAAAACCATTCTTAGCTTGCAAGCAATCTGAAGAAAAAAGGAACAATCTATTTAATTTGTCCTTTTGCTCTTACCAAAAGCAGCAATCACCACTAACCGTTCCAAACACATCTTCCCTTTTCTCTTCAAGGAAAACAGCCACCAAAGCCCACCCAGAAGCACACGCCACCCACCTGCAGACCAGTTCATCAGGCTACTCGAATGACAGCGTAGAAAAAAAGTTTACTTCTTTGTGGTGTATTGCATCCATTTTCTGGGGTGTATCCATTTCAGATTAGTCCATTTTATATATATTAAAAATATTTGTCGGAATGAAACCGTTGCAAATGAATGAAAAACCGTACGTACACACCTCCACCATTTTTTAGGCACAGACCTTATCTTTTGAGAAAGGACTAGAAATAAAAGGTGCAACGACCAACACCTCCTGTGGCCTCATGCTCCAACAGCAGCACCACAGGGAGGTTGGTTATCGTGTAGCTTCTGTGTATTACAGCTATCCAGTCCCAGATAGCACTTGGATTCGTATCCGTTCCCCGCAGGGGAAACGCACCTGAAATCTATTTTTTGCTTTTCAATAAGCTTCGCCAAAGGAAACCGATTCCCACCAGTTTCAGACTCAAAAATCCTCCTTCAATAACATGGTTTAAACTCTGAATGGTTACGACTGAAGGTGTTTCCTCGATCTCCCCTTTTATTTTCCCCCTTCTCTTCTTTTTAATGCGTACTTAAGTTATTTGTTTCCGAAACAAGTACTGAGACTCAAGCTTTGTAAGCATTTAAAACAAAAACAGTTACCATACCAAAGCACAGCATACAGTGTAAGTTTCAGCTGTAATTTCTCAGCTTTTCCTTTAAATAGAGCTAGATTATGGTGGACTGCGCAGAACTGTTCCAGTCTCCTCCCCTGGCAGCACACGGATCACGGAGAAGGGACGCGGATGCGGAACAATCCCTGCTGGAGCTGCAGCCGGAAGAGTTTGCAGTTGGCGATCCGCAGCGCTGCGCAGCCGGTGCGGCGCAGGTCCGAGGGGAACAGCGGCTTAGTGCGCTGCCAGGTGCCCGTGCTTCTCTTAAATTCCCTCACGTAGTCATAGTTTGTACCTGAATTAACAAAAAAAAAAAGAGATGGAATGCTTTAAACTCATTGCAGCTACCACCACCTTTAACCTCTAGTAAGGCAAATGTGTGAACAAGAGCATGCAAAACACAAGTCGGTGTCTGGATGGGTGGTGGAAATTGTTGTCAAAAGGGAACTACTATGACATTTCTGATCTATTTAAACCCACCACATCTGGGATTTTGCTTGTTTATATTTTGGAGAAATTCCTGCTACGCATTCATAGAAGTACACATGGCCACAAAAGTCTTCCAAATCTCATTTACAGAGCGTGGCCAGATGCTGACAGCTGAGAACTGACTATGTTTGATAGCACACATCTATTGGGTTGGGATCAAGAACCAAGAGGCACTATCACATTCGTATGAACCACTGGACAATGTCCCTAGAATGCAGAGTTGCCTGTTTCCCACTGCGAAGACAGAAGCTACAACCTCAGGTACTAACAGGTCTTCTTACATTTAGATAAAAGAAGTAACACACTCTTAGCCTTGACCTCTTGTGGTCTTCAAACTAATCAACCAAACCAACCCAATGCTCATAGCCCTGAACTTGTTACTGAAGAGTCCAAAACCAGCCTGCGTGTTTCTGTATGTCCAGCATAATCCCCCTGACCCACAGTGACAGAACAATGGCCCAGAGGGTTATTCTTAAAATGTTCAGTCTCATCAGTGCCAAATATTCCAAAGATTGGAAGGAAATAAGCATCAAGAGGTTTTTAGCTCCAGTTCTGACCTGTATCGAGATCTCCAATCACGTATATGCTGGCTCCGATGGGCACAGCTCCATACACAAAAGAAGAACTAGTTGGGATACATAGGTTCTGGTCATTTAGATAAATCCACCTGTAAAAATAATAATTAAAAAACAGGGTTTGATTTTTATTGAGCACATTAAAAAAAAAAATCCAGATTTTTTTTTTTTTTTGCAAATGTAATCTTTGACTCAAAAGCAGCGTATACACATTAATTTGTAGTGTAAAGAGAACATTGTCTAGTTTGGGACAGTCCTGACTTCTCCCAGCCAGGAAAAGTGGCTTGTTCTGCTGTATCCTGAAGCTGCTTAATTTCAGAATTGCTCTGCTCATCTGTGTAATCTACCTATAATAAATTCTTCTTGCAGCCATCCAGGGTGACCTTCTGGAAGAGAGCAGGCATGTAAGAGAGCCAACAACAGCTATTCCAGTCAATTTTCCCTACAGAGAAAATTTTAGGCAGTTTTGTCTTAAAATTAGCCTTCAAATTGTCTTTAAAATAAACATATTAAGTTTTAATGATCCGTAGTAGGGGCAATAACAAATTGCTATAGCGGAACTTTGAAATTAAGCAGTGCCTCCCCCATATAATTCTTTAATTTCTTTAATTGTGCTTTTTCAGGGACATGAAATCCCTGCCTGCTATGAAGAGTGCAGCACTTGGCAATGCTTAACTTCAAACAAGGGATAGAAGACTGGAAATCAAAGTGGTAATGGAATTTGGAAAAGAAAAGACATGTCCTTTATCTGGAATGGCCACAGACCTTCCCAATCACATATCAGGCTCTTTTCAATCCCTTTCCAGCTCCTACAGTAATCTTACAATTCCCTGTGCTCACAGTAAGCACAGTCTCATTTCAACACTACATCAGCCTGATCTTTCCACCAGGTGAAAAGCAGTTTTCTATGTTGAAGCCTTTGGAAAGCAGGTAAGTATGTACTCCTCATCCACGTGGGATGCTGGTTTATAAAGAGGTCCCATTGCCAAGAATTGTCAGCATCCTCTCTGTGGTTCTAAAACAAATTCCTACAAAATGCTGCTGCACCTTTGCAGATGCTGTCACAGTTACTATGTATAGCCCCTGAGACGTACAAATCAAGGCCATTTTAGGGGACTGCTCCTACACTTTTTATTAAATAATTTACAGAGTACATGGAGGTCTGAGAAACCTTTGAAAATCACCCCATGGCCATACCAGGTTAATTTGAAGGAAAAAGTTAGAAAATGCCCTCCCAGATACTGCTGATCTTTGAAAATTCTGCATCATCTGAAATCCTGATTCAGAAATAAACCACTCTTCTGGCACTGAAGGAGATGCTGCTCCATATCAATTATCCTGGAGACAGAAATCAATTTTTAAAGGGCAAATGAAAGGATTAGCTGTCCATTATTCTGTCTGTGCCGTACACTGAAGGATTAACATTCTGCAGAAAGCAAGGAAATGGTTTGTAGCTGTGACAGAGAAGGATAGATGAACTAAGGACAGAAAAGAAGAAGTTTTCTACACTGATTCAGAAACTCGCAGATCAAAACATCTTGCACCATATTTCATTAGCTTCTTTTCCTTACTGTAGGAGGGCACAGTAGTTTCACTACTTCTTAGCAGCAAGTGACCTAGAATCCTGAAAACTAAGTAAGTGGCAGAGTCATGCAGAAGGAAGACTGGATTTTTTTTTTTAATTCTAAATATAGGACCAGGTTAAGGAAGGGAAAAATCTCAAATCAGGAGTTTATCTGCATTAGATACTCTGGGTTTTGGAGTTTAAATAAGAAAACCTAAACCCATGGGGTGAGACCCAAGCATTTTCCTACTGTGCATCACCAAAGGACAATATTAAAGTATCTGCAGTTGCTTGTGAAAATTCATCCTCAGGCTTTCTCAACGAGTATACTTTAAAAAACAGGCACCACTTTTCAGGAACACTCACAGCAGCTTTAGCAGTTAAAACTAGGAAGGAACAAAGACAGGAAGGGCAAGGGGTCACGTTTCATCAGAATTTGACTAAGCTCCAGCTTAATGTGGGTTGTGCCTGCTGTTTGAACAGTATGGAAAAAACACCATGACCAAAAATTCACAATCTTCAGCAATCTGAAAACAGTCCTTGGAACATAACTCTTGCGTACTTCCCTGGGATGGCTCCACTCAAAGCAAGTCCAAGAGGAGCAGGGGGAAGGCAAGTCCTGCTGCAACCATGGGCAGAAGTGATCGCTCCGAAACTGGAACAGGCTTCCACCCAATTTAAAAAAAGAAGGGAAGGAATGCTGATTTTTTTCAGTCTTAAAGTGAGACAAACAAAATAATCCATCCACACTGCTGTAATTTACGAGTAGGATGGTAACTGCTTTACTTCCAAGTGGGAAGTAAATAAAGATGTGATACAGAACCAACATATTCCAGACACGTCACCTCAAGCTCACCCCAGCTGGGAAAGGCAGCCTGGAAATGAATGAAAATCCATGTTCCTCTCATCTGACAGTGCTACCAGTCAGTCAGTGTCCTCATTACATTTGCATAAGCACTTGCTTTTAATGAAATCCCTGCACACTGAATGGAAGAATCTTGCTAATTACACATACTGTGTTACAAGACTATTTCATTACTTGTATACTGCTGAAAGCTCTTCCTTATTTTTATGATGTTCCAATAGCAAAAAGAACATTTTTAAGGATATTTTACCAAAGTACTGCTTCTGAAAATTATGTCTTACTTTTATCCCCCTTAATAACTGCAAATTTGCATAAGTCTTTTTTGAATCATGAAAAGAAGTGATTCAGACACTTACAGACCACCAGGGAAAGGCAGCAGTGGCCATACTCATGGACAGAGCACCACCAGCAGATCTTGCAAAGAATCCTAAAGTTGGTTTGGGCTCTGTTAAATATTTCCAACCATCCACATCGAGAAGACAAAGCCTGAATGTGTACAGACATCACCCAATTCTCCATGCACCTACACGGTGCAAAAAGGTGTATTGTAAATGATGAACTCTGGTAGAAGGAAAGTCTGACCCACCAAGGTCTTGAGTATGTATTTAAGACTTCCTGCTTTTTATGGAGTAGACCAACACTGGATCACGGAGTGGAGGATTCACATTCCCATCTTCCACTTCCAGATTTATTAAATCTGTTTTTAGCTTGATCGATATTTAAAAAACAGGATCTAATGCACACAAAGCTCAATGAACAGCCTTTGAAAAAAAAAATCTACATCCTGCAAAAACCCTGCAGCCTAATGTACAGCATTTTCTATCTTTGGGTTCACTTAAATTCACTCACGCACATGACTCTAAAGACAGGCTGACAAAACATTTATTAATTGAAAAATCTCAGTTACAGCAGCACTTCAAGTATGAGAATTATTTTCTACATCACCCTGTTCACATTTCATATGGATGCTACTATTCTGTCTCACTTCATTTATTTTATTACTTGTTTATACAGCACAGCTTAACAGGAGTCTCAATGTTTATTTTTTTGCTAGTGTGAAGATCTCAGCACATCCTCAGTCTTTGAAAAGCTGTGTCATGGATAAGAATAACAATTTTGAAAGACTCTGCACTGTGAGTTATTTTGGAGTAAGTTACTGTCAAAGTAAACACTATTAAACAAGTCCAGTCCTTTAATCCAATTCAAGCCAGAATTATGGCAGCTTACATGAATTAATATGTTTATATACTGGTGTAAGTACATCCTTAGACATTCACACTGGAGTAAAACCTGTAACTCAGACGCTCAGTCCCTGGGTGCCTGGGATGATGCTCGACCCCGTGCTCTGGCAATGAGGCCTGAGGCACACATGGAAATTTGTGCAGATGACACAGGTGTGCACTGCTGCACGTACCCCATAACCAACACCATCCCATGGCTGAATTCACAGTACACAGAGTTCTCCCTATCCACAGAGAAAATGAACATAATGGAGTTCTGCACTTACTTAAAAACAGCTGGACAAGCCCACAGCTCATTACAAAGTATGCAATATTGGCATGTAACTATTAAAAAAGTGAATTTTGGTTTGAGACTGCTAGAATTGATGCTCTGTGCTTCCAACCCACAGCTCTAAACCATTTTGCAAATATATTCCTCCTTTCCACAAATCTCTTAGCCCAACACTTTTAGACTTCTGCCAATGATATACACACCCATTGTTGATGGGATATTTCAGCTTTGACAGTGCCAGTATTTCCCTTCACTGCAACTACAAAAAGTGTGTGTGCAGTGGAGTCTGAGGGTGCAGACATCCCTCATGACTGACTTTTTGAAGCTGCTGGTTTGAGGGGAACTAATCACCTCTTATTTGCTTCAGAAACTTGCTGAGGAAATAAATGCACTTTTCAATTAGAAATCGATCACCTCATAGCAACTGCACAATGTTTAAGATGAAGAATCTGTCTCTGTATATCCATCCCAGTAACTGTGCACTAAGGAGCTGACAGAGAGAGACTGTCCACCTGTGATAACCTCTATGGCATCACTAATGCTTTATTCTTGAGTAAATTATGCCCAACTGAGCAAGTGGAATTGCTAAACTAATCAAACATACAAGTACTTAGCAGTTACGGTACTTAGCATAAGGTTTTCACAGACTTAAAAAAAGTGTATTTTTTATTTTGAGTGAAGTATGGAAGCTTAAAGCAATTCAGATTTTTTTCTGCTATTTCTCAATCAGCCCACAAAATAATACCCTCACATTTCCCAGAGGATCAATCTGCTTTCACTTGGTATTCATTTGGTATTTATTTATAAAACACCATTATAATGAAATTATTACAATTTCCCAGATTCAATCTTACTTCAAAGAAGAATACTGGACAATGAAATACTCTGTCTCAGTATTGGGCAAGCAGAAATATTTGCTAACTGCATTTTGAAGAGAAGTCCCGTTATGGCTGTTTTCTCTCTTTTCCACATAGGTACAACTGCTCAGGTGTCACAGCCACTGCCACAACCCCCCTGAGAAGAGCCACCCCACACAGATCTCTGAGGGTACCAAAACCAGGGATAACTGACAGACCCTGGAGCTGAGTGCTGGAACATGTAACAGGGACACTGCACCCTCTTCTGGCTACAGCACCCCTGGGCTGAGCTGGGGCCTTCCAAACCCCAGCAGCACCATCCCCAGGCAGCAGCTGCCACCATCCCAGCCATCCCTGGTCCCCAGGCAGCAGCTGCCACCATCCCAGCCATCCCTGGTCCCCAGTCTCCACAGGAACACCCACAACCTGTGCCCTGCCTGAGCAGCATGTTCATGCTGAGTTACATTTCTAAGCTCAGACTGGGCAGTGGCAGAGCAGAAAGGCACAGTCTGATATCTCAGCTGCCTTCCCCATGTGCCTCCTCCATCAGCTCCAGACAAGGTTACCTCTGCTGCCTCCCCTGCCCCATGCCAGCACAGCCCTCACACCACACACCCCACACTCGGAGCAACTGGGGCAACTGGAGTTTTATCACTGCTCCGCTTGAATCCTGAAACACCTCGGGGATGCCACCAAGCAAAGACACAAATCCATCACACTGTGGCAGGTGTGGGTGCTGCAGTCAGCAGGTGGCACCACGGACTCGCCTGCAGCACCCAGGCTGGGGCCTCCCAGCTTCCCAAACTCCACTTTGTGGAAGCTCAACCCGCATCAACCAGAGAAACCGGTTTGCAGTCACTGCTGAGGAATCATGAGCTAGAACCTTCTGAAGAACAGAATCAGGCTGGAAATATTCCAAGTAAATCAGCTAAAAATAGCAAGTAAGAGAGAGGGGAGCACTTCTTTCCACAGTTCTTTCCCTTTCAAAGACCTCTTGCAAAACATTAATAAACTTCTACCATTTCCCCAGCCTCCAGAAGGCTCAAAAACACTAAGGAGCATCAGCAGCAACAGCCTCTCTGATCTGTCTGCTTCCTATAACCAATTTAAAGGATGTTTTTCTTCAGCTTCATTTGATTATAGCTAGTTTAGACACCACTTTGAACAACACAGAAGACCTCTTCATACAGAAATTAAAGTCTCTTTACAACCATAACTTGCAAGAAAATTATATAATGAATTTACATCTACTGTTCTATTTTTGTGTCCTTTTATACAGGTCACTGTCATAAATCAGTCTTGATCTTCTAATAAAGACATGCTAATCTCCTTCACTTGTCAACAAGCCTTGAAACATCTGACCACAAAGTCTTTTTAAAATTTAATTTATGAAAAAAGAATAATCCAATTTACAGTTATATGCAGGAAAAAAAGCCACTGGAGGAACCAAAGCTTGCCAGTCATGACTGGAGAAGGTGACTAAACAAAAAATTCAGTGTAAGGTAACATTTTGAATGGTTACCACATGCAGTAAGGTGGATTCCACTACCAGAGCCAAGAGACAACAAATGAAGTAATGAGAAGGAAATTCAAAACAAACAGGAGATCAGCCATGCAGTGTGGTGAGGTGACTGTGGGATGTAGAGCATCCATAGTGTCTTCCCTGTGGCAAAAGCCTACGTGGGTGCCATCAGCTAGAAATGCTTGGAACAGAAATGCATAAAATTTCTCATCTCTAGTTCAGGAATTCCCTAAGCTGCAAATCTTTGGAGATGGGATTGGATCATGAAGAAATATCCCTGCACATACATACATTCCCCCATGGAACCATGGAATCATTTAGGTTGGAAAAGACCTGTAATGAGCACTCAACATGGAGCCTTGGGCACGAGGAGGGGTGGGGGCAGCAGTACCCTGCACTTGGGGAAATTGCAGAGTGCAGGGAAAAAACCACAAACTCCCTGTGTGACCAAGGTGCTTCTCCTGTCCAGGGACACTCAAGACCCACACAGTGGTCCCAGGGCTTTAGGCTTGGCATGTTAGAGGGAAAAGTGGAGTGGATGGGCCTTCAGCAACAGCCACACTGGGTCACAAAAAGTGAAATGAGCAACAGATACATGGCACAGACCTCATAGGCTTTGGAGTGCAGGAACATGGGGCAAGGGAAGAGGCAGATGACTGGATGGCAAGTTATTTTCTATGTTTAGAGCTGCAACCAGTTACCTTTTAAACTCATCATGATAAAATTCAGACTTGCACGTCACCATCTCACTGGCTTGGCTGTCGTCACGACTCCTGACCCCACCAAACACATAAAGCTCGGAGGCAACTCCACAGGCCACTGCTCCAAATCTGAAAATCCAAATGAGGAAAAAATATTAATGCAATGTTTCAAAACCCTTTTGCATACCCTTCTGAATGTTTTTCACCTTTTACTCATTTATTTATACACACAGATGCCCTAAATATCCAACAAGACGAGATGAGTCGTGGATATGAATTGTAAGCACCTAATTCAGACCACAAAAAAAAAACAGTAAAAGTATTTATCTCTAAAAAATATTCTGAAGTTCCAATTGAACTATAATTTCTAGTTTTCACTTTGCATCAGGGAACTATTGCTTGTAACATCAGGACTGTATTTCTACAAAATTTGTATTTGTTGCTTGGATGCTTATCTTTACTCAGCCACACATTAACTACAGGCCACCATGACTCAGAAAGACCTGGTGAGATTCATAGGCCATCTTCACAGATCCATCAGAAAAAGGACACTTTCCTCTCATCAGAGGGTTGGAAAAGCAATCTAGCTCCCCCCTTCCATTTTCCCTCACCTCCTCTCTTTGAGAGGACAGATTGCTGTCCACTGCTGAGTCCTGGGGTCATAACACTCCACAGATTCAAAGAGTTTTCCATAGGAGCCTCCACCCATTGCATAGATTTTCTTCTTCATAGCTGCATAGCAGCCAATCTTATGGAAAAAAAGAAAAATATATCTAAAATGACACAGAAATGCACAGTATTGAGAGTTCAAAGCTGTCTATACACACACACACAGAGGCATTTGGGTTGCCTGTACCACGTGCCAAACAATGCCAGGCACAAAAATGCTCAGCCACAGTTTTGTTTTGGTGTATAAATAGATAAGCTGCTCACTCTCATTTCATTTTGAGACTATTTGCTACAGTTTCTACTTGAAGCAAAAGGTTAAAATACACATTTATATATATATATACATATACACATATATATATCTGCATTGACTGTTTAACAAGAAGTAACATAATAATATAGGATATGGTTTTTACCTTTCTAACCATGGTCAAGTCTGGCTGCTTGGTCCAGGTCCGGCTATAAATATCATAGCTCTCCATAGAGATCAGCTCCCTTTCACCATCCTCACCTCCCAGAATATACAGAATCCCATCAATCTCTACCACACCAAAATTATGTCGTGCCTAAGGAATATCAATAAAGTCAACATTGAAATCATAACTGCCATTGTGAATAAATGAATACAATCTTATTTTTCAAAGTAACTGTCTGCAAAGTGCTATTGGTATTATGCCTGGCTTTTGTTTTGTTTTGTTTTTTTTTTAATGGTGAAGTCCTAAACACCAGCATAAGATTATTAATTTAATCAACTAAACAAAACAAAGAGTATTAAAAAAAAAAAAAAAAAAAGCAGAGCAGCAGAAGCCAAAGAGACCACACAGAAATCTAAGAACAGAGCTTGGCCATATTTCAGTTCCCATAGTGGTGGTCTCCACAATGCAGCTATTGCTCTCAGGTCTCTATAGCAGCAAAGCCTGGACCCATTCTCTGTGCAAAGGCAGCTCTCCTATTTTGCATGTACGAGCCCAGCTACCCCTCAATCTTACAGCAAACATATCACAAGCAGGAAACTTAATGCATCATAACTAAAATTGTAGCTAAATCTACATGCCTTTGTCAACCAGAGATTGCAAAGAGGAAAATCCTGTGGTTAAACAACTTCTTAATAAACACCCTGTGCTGATTTACAAAGATAAAAACACAGGTGCATTAAGGATATATGTTTACAAATAACAAACTGTTACTTTTTGATGGAATGTAATTATGAAGAAGGAAGCATTAACTCAAGCCAAACCTAAATATGTCTGTGCAAGCCAAGTTCTGTATGTTGGCCAGTCCTCTGTCCATCTTTTCTGCACAGTCCGATCTCTTTGTCCATCTCAGAGGTCTCTTGTTTTAGAAGGCCAGTATACGCAGAACATTAAGTATACTATAGGACTGATTCATTATGAAATTCCTGAAATTTTGTAGTTCATCTTACAGTTAGCTCTTCACCAATTGTTTAGTTTTTCCAGATCCAGCAGTCAGCATCAGACCACAAGAACAACAGGATATAAACAGAAGTCAGTCTGTAGCATGATTTTGAATGTGTAAGATGCAAGCGACTGGAGATTCAGAACAAAATTTTGCAGAAGAAAAGGAACATTTTGCCAAAGTAAAAACTTAAATCCCAACAGTTAGATAGAGATCTTGCCTCATGCATTGGTGGTAAGGAACTCCATGAATTGGTGTCTGGATCATATTTCTCTCCAGAGCTTAGCGTTCCCTTGTTTTCATCCTGACCACCAAGCACAAATAAAAATCCTTCTGTAAAACAAAATGTAACATGATCTTAAGAACAGGACTCTCAAGAAGAGGACTCACACCTGCACACTGAGCAAAACAACGTGACTGGCGAGCTGTATTCCAGAATTCACCAAGAGATGCAGACCAGTCACTTCTCCAGACTGGAGAAGGTAAAGCACATACTTACATCTGACCCAAGTTACCCTTGCAGATACCCTTCAACATATTCAGTGATGCAGCAACTAGAATTTACTTAAAACATGAAATACTCCTGGAGAGACAGATGTAGCAGATTCCCACAAAATGTTGCAGGAATAGTGATTTTAAGACACTCAGATGACAGGGGTTTTCACAGAATCAAGTACAGTTTTGGGCAGACAAAGGGGAAGCATGAAATAACCCCAGTGCAGTCAGTCTTGAAGAAAATATATTATTATAAGCTGTATCTCAGATTTTGAGGCACTGGTAAGTTTTCATAACATTGACTCTACAAAGACAAAGTTCCCCTTTACCTGCTGACAATACTCCATGATTGATCCTTGGAATACTCATAGGAGCAAGTTCAATCCAGAGCTGTCTATTGGGATCATAAAGAGGACACATACACCGCATCACTGAGGTTGGTTTCCGTGATCTGAACACAGGGTGGGGAGGGAACAAACAAAAACAGAAAGACAAGACAGAGTTTTACGAGTTCACTGTTAACACCTCGTGTCCGAAGCTTGCTCGTTCTTGCTTTCATGTATATTCATCACGTGGCATTTCCCTGGTAAGGAGAAGACCCCCAAACCAAACACTTAAATTGAGTTTGTACAGACTTGGAGACATAAAAAGCTGATTCACTTCATTCCTACTGTATCTGCCTGTAACCTTGTTTATGAACTTTGAACAAGCTAAGAAGAACTGATAGAGTATTAGTAATGTCTGAGTAAAGTGACTCACAAACTGACATGCAAAAATGTTATCTGAGTGGTTTACTACACTTCTATTAAGAGCTAACATCTAAATGCTAAATTTATTTAAACAAGACAGAGCCCTCCCACATGCTGCAGGGGGTACTCAAGAAAAGAAAGGGATTATTGTTTAGGACAGGAATTTTCACCTTATCTCAGATGCACCAATAATAACTTCTTTTTTGGAACCACATCTATTATAAACAAAACAGTTTAAAGCACACATATATTACTTTTAAGTTGCCTTTCAGATCATCAGAAAGGTGTTTCTCCAATGTTCTGTGCTGAAGTCTATTCAGTTTAAAAAAAACCAGTGAACAGTTACTGAACAAACAACCCTACTCTAAGTTTACATGTTGAATGTCAGAAACAAAGTAACTATTTTTTGCTGAATCATTCCCAAAGGTATTTTAGGTGTGTCTGACCAACCTAAAACAAACTCAAATGACAGAGTGATAAGCAGTAGGTGCACATATTCTGTCCACGCTGTGTTTTCAGACTGCCATGAGTGCTGGCACTGGGGCCAGCTGCGATGCCACTGCACACTTACACTCGCTCTTCCCCCCCAACGGTCACGATGCACTCGGAGTAGCCCCGGGGCTTGAAGGAGGCCAGCATGGCCTCTCCCTGCTGCGGGGGTGTCAGGGGGATGTTGTTGCACTCCTTGACGATCTCGCGGACCAGCGGCTCGCTCATCATCTGCTCGCGCAGATACGCCGCGTCCAGGCCCGACACCCACACTGCCGACATGACATCCTTCATGTGGACCTGGGGGAGGCAGCAGCGACACAAAATCACCCACAGCACTGAGGCACCAGGACATGCAGATGCTTCTGTGTTTAGCAAATACTTGAGAGTTTTTGGTACTGGCAAGTAAGAAACTATACAACACAGTGTTAGTAAGAGAATGCATCAAGTCCTCCAGGTTTCCCTATAAACGTGCTACTTGCTTTCTCACCACATAAACCAGATTATATCATCAAATGTCAAAATGGTGCTTTTTTTCTTAATGTCTATTAAATCATAAAGGCAGCAGATGATAAATCATCAACACAGCTTTCACCCTTTTACTGCAATCCCATAGTCTGCATTTCAGGCAAAACTCAATTAATTCTGTAAGTGTAAGATTAGTCCTGAAAGAAACAGATCTATTTCAAGTTCCCACTGATTAGAATAAACACTCTGATCTGCACCACATTCAAAATACAAACATTCGGATGTCCTGACCTTTCTGGATTCTGAATCATGAGAAATCCACCTAATCACCGCTTCAAAGACGTATCTTTCATTTCCAACATTGAGCTTTTCCATCGACAGCACTTCTTTCAGTTTTTGAGGAGTCAGTTCCAAGAATTCCTCTGTGCTGCTGACATCTCGAAAGTGAGTTTCCAGATACTCTGAGGCAAGGTAGTGAACATGATGCAAACAATAGTGCAGTGCAAAGTCCCGAATACCAATACAGTTCTCAGCAGCTATGCAACCTTCTAAAAACTCACAGCAGAGAGTTTTTAAGTCTGTAAGCAGCAGGAGATCAGCTGCCTGTACCACATCTTGGATAGTTTCTTCATTTAGCCTGATCTGCAAGAATTAATTTAGAAGTTATAGCTACTATCACTCATTTGTTCCATGACATGCCCGCACTCATTACACTCATTCTCAGTGGCTGAAAAATGGACTATTAATGCCCATGTAAAAATTAGGAAAAAGTGATATAACTGCTAACCATTTATTAATTAACACAGGGATGGAAAGGCATTTGCTTGACAGAAGGTGAGGAGCAGAAATTTTGCTCCTGAAGTAACCAACCATAAAATTGCTCATCTCATCCAGGAACCTAAAATGAGTTTTGCTGTAATAAATAAATATTTTTTTAAAACACACATGCAGGAATGAATTTCAAGCCATATCTGCCTTTTCTTTTTCTGCTGAAAGTTAAACTCGTTCAGCAATCTCAATCTGGTTCCAAATAAACCAGACACACCAACTTTAATTCCTGCTAAGGCTCCTGGCAGGCAGATCTGACAAGAGGCCAGAGAGGTGGGCACAAGGGGCAGGGAGGGAGGGTGCCTGGTGTACTGTAATGCTCAGTGATGGGGTCTCCATCTCTGTGGCTATCAAACCAGTCCTCTGTCACAGCTGACAAACACTGCCTGCTTTATAGCAGGTTACTGAAGGTAGCCACCAATTTTAATACAAGTATTTGACATTGACTCTAAATTTTAAAGTCCTCCCCCGCTGTGCAAGAAGAGGAGAGACAACTCCTGCAGAGCCTACTGCCTCTACTTCACATTCACAGCCCCACCCTGCACAAGTTTTATCACAAAGCTTTAAACATCTTTCAGGATAGCAGTGTTAAAACCCAAGTTATTTTGCCAAATAGTCCAATCGAGGTTTATGGTTTTTTTAATACCATACCTGCCCACTGAAGATGTAATCTAGTATCTCTTTCATGATATCAACAGATATCCCTTCGAGTTCAATCTTGTACGTCGAGCCATCATCCTTTGGAGGATTGTAGTTCAATTTTGTTCTAAGAGAAGAGAAAATAAAATGAGGAAAGTTCAAAATCTGGGCATTGCTTGCTCTGTTTCTGAAGAAATGAACACTAGCTATGGATCACTTAGGCTACAACAGAGATGTTAAAACCTTCCAATGTGATGGGAAAACTGTCTCTTGAATTAGCACGTAGGTACGGTCTCTGATACTGCTCATCACATTTCCAAACTGAACAAATATGTCAGCCTTGCAAACTACCCAGGCCATCAAAGAGCCAAAGTATTTTTTATCCCAGCTCATTCATCACAAGCATTCAAAAACTTCACTCAGCCCTTCCAACAGAACAGCAGCTCTGCTGACAGATGAAACACAAGAATTTGCTTTGATAAAGGTGGAAAAAAACCCAAAGCAAAACAAAACCAAAACTTTTTTTACCAAGAAAGAACTAATTAGAGTTAAGCAGATCAGAATATTCACTGGCAGCACAAACATTTGGATTGCATTACCATTTTGTGTAGTTTATGATGTTATCAGCCTAATGCTATGCCTGGCTGTAACCAAGCCATGCACTCACAGTTGCAGGAAACAGCCCATGTGCTGCTCAGCAGAGCTTTAAATATTCATCTACATCAGTGGACACTCCGCTTAGGAGCAATTTCTTTAAACATACCAGCAGCACTGTGATCTGCCTGTGAATAGAATGATGGGGGCTAGGGGAAGAGGTGATGAAGTAACAGCACAGCAGACGCTTTGCTTTTCACCAGCTGTCAGTGCAAACACTTCCTCCAGGAGCAACTGTGCTGCTCAAGTTGAACAAAACTTTAAGTGTTCAAAAGGGAGCAGCATCCACCAGTCTGGTGCAAATGGTCATGACAGCTAATAAAAGAACATTTTTAACATATTTTTCCACATTTTGGTCAATGAAGAATACATTACATAAAGACAAGAAAGTTTATTTCACTGCCTCTGTGTATATATAGTGACCTACATCTATACCACAGTGCACTAAAACAAAAGCTTTTAAAACTTTTTAACATTCATTTTAATATATCCTTAGATAGAATCAGCTTCTTAATGTGAAAAGCTGTGGCTTTGCTAAGCTGAAAGTATCCAGTCTGCCACAGCCTCCTGCTATCCACACTCATGCTAAGCAAATACACAAATAGGTCTTAGCAAAGGGCAGATTCTGCCTCACTTACTCACATAGGAATAGATTAGTTTCTCACAAAATAAGCTGTAACTCACATCAAATAAAACCTTAGCCTGTAAGGAGCTATTTTTAAGTGTGAATAAGGGCAGTAATTTTAGCCCTTTAGTTCATCATACTTGTGGTCCTGTGTTCACATCCCTTTTCTACTCTGCAGAACACCCAGAGATAGCGGTGGCTCAGGTGCCCATGTACCACTGCACCAGGGCTGCAGCTGCTTCACCCTGTCTGTACAGCACCTGGCACGAGTTACAATACAAATAACAATAACAACGACAACAATGTGGCATGGATTAGGAAATTGTTTATTTCCTAACACTTGGAAGGAGATTAGGAAAATTATGTGACTCCCATTAAGGCACATGCTGCAATAGCAGGCACTGATTTACAGCTTGACAGCTGAAAACTCCTAACCCAAACGCACATTTCCAGCGGAATGTACAATGTGTACCTCAACTCCAGCCATCCTTGCCCATGTGCAATGTGCATTTTTCATGTCTACAAGATCCAAACGAGCCACAGAACATACATACACAGGGCAACGTGCCTTTTCAATTCTAACAGAGCAAAGGCTTCTTTACACTCATTTCCAAATCTATCCAAGCTATCTCCGTGTATGCTCCATTTCTGGCTTTCGTGGTTTGCAACAAAAGGAGCTTCTTGTTTCCTGGGATGAAACTGTTTTCTTTTAACTTAACATAAAATGTATCGAGGTTCACAGCGTCTGGCTTCCTTCAGCAGAAAAGACAGTCAGTTGGGTGATCCCTGGAGTAGCTGTTATGATCAAATACACAGCAGTATCTACACAGAACCTGGGGAGTCCAACACATTGTGGGGCTTAAAACAGGTCCAAGGCATATAATAAGCATCTTGATGTCAGCACTAATGAGATTAGGGAAAGGACTATTGTGCTATTTATCACTAACTTTCATCTTAGCATCACCTGTACACACCCAAGCTAAATCACTTTATTGCATGGACTTTACACTGACACCTCCTGGTAACAAGAAAGTGTTGTTCAAAGTTTTTGGGTCTTATCAGGTTAGATGTTCTAATTACTGTGTACTTTTTCAGGCATCAACAGTTGGTAATCTGAAAAGAAATGACCTAGCCCCTAACGCAATGCCAAAACAGGAAGTCAAAGCAGAAAAATAACCTTGAGAACACATCAAATGATTTCAAAGTTACAGACACTTGTATGTAGGCAAACATTCACCTTCTGCAAATGTTTCTCAGTTCAGATTAAGTTTTGTTCCTATCATCTGTCATGGGAAGCAATAGTGATCCATCTGTCGCATGATTTTAATTTGTTGGTTAATAAAATACAAGGTTATTTATTTCAGTACAAGTACTTCTGAGCTATGCCAAGAGAGCCATTCCCAAAGGCACCTGGAGGCACTCCTTGTAACTCACGTCAAAAGTGCAGGACAGCTACGAGCTGTTGGGAAGACAGGAGGAAAAATATGATGCAAGGACATATTATAACCAGGTTTGGGACTGGCAAAGTTTAAGAAAAAAAAAATTGTGAGTCCAAATGGAAAGAAAGCTGAAGGAGGAGAGAAAAGTAGGAGGTGTGCAGGCAGAGGGCATTGAGCCACGTCTCCTCTTGCATCACCCAGCACCAGCTGTGACCTGCACCCACACCTCGCCAGCAAACTGAGGCCTGGGCATCCCTGTCATAACACACAGAGACAGAATGAGAAAGTTTCCAAACACATTTGTTCCCAGTTCAGAAAGACAATGGGCAGCACATGGAGAAATACTTAACCCTTGCCCTCTATCAAATTTCACTTTAGAAAATAAGTTACCAGCTATGCTTAAGCAGAGGCTTTCCAATCTGTCAGCATCCCAGAAGGAGGATGCCTTCTTTCTGCCACACTCCTCCTCAGGCTGACTTATTCAGCCTGTGATTTGTGTGGCTGAGAGCTGGAAGTGGCAACCAGCAACCCAAGGTGCAGAGATGTGCCGGCTGCAGCACAGCTGCTTCTAACACAGGCATGCGACAGCTTCCTACTGCAGGCAACATTTCTAATTACTTTAAAAGCACTCCAAGCTGCCAAACCACGGCAGAAAAGGCTGCTTGAGTCTTCCTTGATTCAGATGGAAGACCAGAACATCAAGATCTAGAAGGAAATAACCCTCCCAGCCAACCAAAACCCCCATGAGCTGGGAGCAGAGCACAGCCGAGATGGAGCTGGAAGAAACAAAACAAGGCAACCTTTTCATCCTGTTGTCTCAAGTAATTTAATTTTGAGCAACTTGACTCCATACACATTTTAAAACAATGTTTTCCTTTTTTTTCCGTTAAGATCATGATTGTAAGTTGAAATGGCTTCCAGTAATATAAACTGTTCTATAAATCCTGAACATCCACTCCAACATCTTGGGCCTCGCTAGGAAAACTGCGGGCACACACAACACCTTGAGCCAGTGGCATAAGAACAAATGGGTTGATGTTGTGTTTTGATGTTGTGTTTTGATGTTGTCTGTGCGACAAATTTAGAATCTGCTGTTCCACATCACTTAAGGAATACAATCCTAATGAGTCATCTCAAATGCTCTACATAAGGCAGAATGAGGATAAAAATTCCAGTACCTCGTCTGTATATGTAAGCAGTGTAAGCAAGGTGAATCCTCAAAATGAAAACAGGGGCTCAAGAACTGATACTGATACTGCTAGGAATGACAATTTACATCTAATGACATAAAACAGATTCAAATAATTAAAAAAAAAACCCACAAGCAAAAAGCAAACCAACAGGTAAATTAAGACTGTCCACAGTTCTTGTTAAAATTAAGATGGATCTTCCAAATACTGTCATTTTAAAAGAGCAAAACAAATCAAAACACAACCCTACTTCCAATCTCACAGTCAATCCCTGTGAAAGCACTGTTGTGGGGCAGTTGAGATTTATAAGAAGCAGATTGAAAAAAAAATCCATGTGTCTGAAAACTTGGTTTTCTTACATTTTACAGTTGAAAGTTTACAGGAGGGGAATAATCACTTTTAAAAACTCAACTAGACAAAACAACAAACAAAATGAAAATTCAAATGAAGAACTTGGCCACCACCAACACCACTCGCTTTCCTGAATCAGGCATAATTTTGTGGGACTATTTTCATCTTTGAAATCTCTGCTTTATCTGTAAACTATTAAGAAAAGACAACTGATGTGTTTTTACAATGGTCACATAAGTTATAAAGAGAACAAGAGCACAACTCTTGGAAAGCTTTAATCCTTAGACTGCTGGTGTATTGGTACCTAAACAAGCAAAGAAAACACCTGTCTGCAAAGACTGTGCCTACAAGAATGCTCCAGACCACATTCACCACAAGCAGGTTGTTGATATTTACAGTGAACAGCCATCAAAAAATCTGGGAAACGAGAGACAGATGCTTTGGGTTTGATGCTTTGCAACACAAAACTTTTACCTGCTCTCACGTCACCGCGGTGCAAACACAGTTCGCTGACCTACTTACACTGCAGGGTGTCAGGAACCAGACTGCAGGAGACAAGAGGGAGACACTTGTCTTTTGGGAAGGAGCTGTCTTCCCAAATTAATGATTTTGCTCCAGATTAACCATAAGGGCCGGTCTACACACGCTTTGCCAGTATTGCCACACTAGCAAACTTTAATAGTCAAGTAGCAAAGCCATCCTTCCAAACCAATGGGCAATAAAATTGGGGTTTGATGATTTATCCTTTACCTGCACCAGTGTTTTGGCCTTCTCCAGAGAGCATCAGCATTTTAAAATGAAGTTGGACCTTCAACAAATGTTTCCAGCAAAGACATGCACCAAACCTAAAACACGCTCACAAGGATGACTCAGTCCTAAAAATGGCAAGTGAGTACTTGGAGATTTTGCTTCACTAAGGAGAAAACAAAAAATCTGCTTTTGATGCAAGCATAAGGTCAATCTAGTCTCCTGGTCTGGGCTTCCTTATGTAGGCTTGAGTGTTTCGAATACAAGCTTTCCATGGTAAATCTAATTAAGTCCTACTTAGTACTGACCATTTTAATGGTGAAGTTTTTCACTTGTCTGCCTTTATCCCTGCAACATTTTCTCCCATAAAGGCTGGTCTTTCTACGTGCAAAAAAACCCCTTAATAATCACATTATTAAACAGGTCAGACATAAAAACATGATGCAGCAGTTCACTCCACCCACCGCCATCCTCCAAAAAGATATTTTACAACCAAATCAGAAGGTTTCCTTTGAGGTCGCACCCTGGCCTTTAGCACCACACATAAAAGCCAGTCTTCACCACACCCTGCAAAGGGTGCCAGCTCCCAGAGGATTTTGGCTATGCCTCTCCTTGTCTCCCTGTGTCTCTCTCCTTAAGATTATCTGTAACTCCAACTACAGATCTCAAGGCAAAGGAGTCCATTAACAGCTCAGCACAAAAACTTGCAGAAGTCGCTTTGTTTGCTTTAAGAGAAACAAAAACTATGACATATAACTTAGTTTTTTTAGCTATTAAAAAGTTTAAGTCAGACAAAAATGTGGCTTCCCCCCCTTCCATAAGAAGGGGAACAAGGCAATTCCTTCAGCAGCAGCACAGGGGACATGTACAGGGCTCAATGGGCTTTGCTCAACGAAGAGCTTGTTTACCATGAAAATCTGAAATTACCCTGATTACACTGAGCTCATCCAGAGCCAGATTGTAATCTAAATTGGAAATCTACCCTCAGCCAGCGTGTCTTGCCTAAACATGTGAGCTAGCCCTAAGTAGACAGAACACACACTCAACAGACTGTGCCCAAGGACGGACCCTGGGAGTTCTCAGCAGCATCAAGGACCTGATGTTTCATTTCACTTTGGGTTTCTTTAGCCAGCATGGAAAACAACCAAGCAACTGCACCAGCTGAGCTTGCAAACAAGTCAGACACAAGCAATGCAGATGAGCTGCTGGGCACCTGCGGTTTGTGCACCTCATGCATGGCATGAAGCACAGCTCAGGCTCATCTGTGATGTGGTGGAGTGGACGTGGTTCAGCAGTTGCCTGCTCATCTGTGATGGACATTCCTCTGATAGAAACACGTGCCACTGGATTTGGAAAGGTGGTATGGGTGGTTGGGTTTTTTTTCTGTTTCACTTGACACTTGAGTCCTCTCACTGAACTGATGATTCCCAGAAGTATTACACTTTTTAGGCAGCAGTTTGGAACTAGGACTTCCTCAGAAAAACAAGGGAAGACATTTTTGAAATAGAGTTCTAGCCAAGAAATGAAGAGTGTCTTATTTGAAATATGTTGTCATGGTTCTAGCGCCATTGGCTTAGGAACTCGTCCATCAACTCCATTTCAACCTACTACACATCTTCTTTCAAATTAACTCTGCTTTTAAACTTGTTAAGAAAGCTTTTTTAGAAGAAACAAGTACAGTGTCATATCTGGGCTGCTAAATTTGCTGCTAAATATATTTAAGAAATGCAATGCTGTGTAGCATGTGTCTAATAACCCAAATACTTGTGTAACTCACTAGTATTATTATTTAAAAAAACACCAATAGATCTGCTGGGAAAACTTTGATAAACCAGGCTTTTATACCTCACTTATCCTTACAGCACATGGGAGGAAAAAGCAACAGAGTCAAAAAAAGATTTTCGTAATTGCTGGTATGTATGAAGTCAAATGGACAAAATGATAAGTGCATGAGTAGTGCTGTGGAACAGCTGGAACATGTTTGGAATCCAGCTGAGGGAAGCACCGGAATTCTGGATATGCCCAGAGCTGGAAAACACAGATCTACAAGATTTTCACAGAGAGCAGTGACACAGCCAAGAGGAAAAAGGAACCAGGAACATGGATTTCATCAGCACAGGAGTCTCCAACGCAGAGCATTCACCATGTCCGTAAACAAGAGCTGTACCAGGCAGCCAACATCATCCAGGGGATGTAAACCAACGTGCCTGAGGACACAAACCAGCCACTAACCACATGGTATTAAGGACATACTTCCTTGATAGGGACAAGGGATTTCAGAGCTGTGCACAAGCAGTGATTTGTTTTGGTTTTTTGGACATATTAAGCCACGGCAAAGATAAAATATGAGAGGCAAAGACAGGAGTGGAGACTGCCCTGTGCACTACACTGGTACTCAGTACCAGGACAGAGAGAAACCTCTGTACGATATTCAGAATAAGAGTCTGAACAGAGAGTGAAGAAACAAATCCTTTCAAACCATTAGTTACCATTCATATTTTTCAGTCCACACCAGGGAGAAGTTCCTTTAGTAAGTGCAGCCGAGGCCAACACAAACAAAACAGGTTCAAAGAATTAAAAAAAAAAAATCACCAAAAAATCCAAAACACAAATAAAGCATTTCAGCCTCATCAGCTCCAGACACATCAGCAACTTCAGAGCAGCCCTGTTCCAGCCACAAAACACATTCTAAATCAAGCAAAAAAAAAATTAATAGAAAATGTTCTTTTAATAATAAAAGTTTTGCCAAACAAGGCAATTAACACAAGTGTAAAGGCAACCTACAGAGTATAAATTACCCAGACATCCCAAGCAGCCCCATCCTGCCACACCTTCCATCCCAACTCGCCTCTTACGTCAGGCACGCAGATGAGCTGCGCGTCTCCAGATACAAAGAAAGGACAAGAAATTTCATCTCCAGTTCTCCTGGGTAAACAAGATGCTCTGATTCCCAGTTCTCCCTTTGCCTGACGTGTAGCAGCAGAGCAACTGTATTTTTTTTACTATTTTGGGCTGGGTAAGAGCCTTATGGCTTCTTCCCTTCAGGCAATCTCTAGGGGCTTGTTGGAGCAGGAATATAATTAACAACTCCTCATTCAAGCCTGGTATAGTGACTTCTAAATCCCTTTTTAAACCATAAACTTTTAACATACCTATATCACTGTTGCCCCTCAACTGCTTATCCAAACATAACATGCATGTAGGCACTTCTGAGTTATGCCAAGCAGAGAGTTTCTGGCCAAGGCAACTATTTTGATTTATTGCCTCTCAAAGTTACAGAGACTTTACAACTCAGCTACCACTAAAACATAATAGGTAGCATCTCAATTTAATTTTTAAAAAAACAAAACGAAAACAAAACTATGCCTAATTTAAAAAACAGCTTATAAAGTCTGGAAGTAAATTCTGGCCTGATCTGTTCCTGACTTCCTACAGCCAGGGCAGCCTCCAAAGCTCCCAGGAGACTGCCAGAAACAAACTTCTCAAAAGAAACCTTGGAGACAACAATGGCTTTAGAGCCTTACTTGACAGTGCAGTTACCACAACACTACCCTGCACACCCAGTGAAGAGGGAACAAGCCCTGGCACAAGCACAGCATGATTTGGCTAAACCAGAGCTTGGGAGCATGGGGTCCTGACAACCAAACAGCTCCCAGCTCCAGCTGCCATTTGTGTTCCTGACTTCAGTACTCATCCTAAATCCAAGAAAAGCTTTAAAACACTACAAAAGATCTCTATAAATGCCAATAAAAACCAAACAGGTACCAGGAAAAAAGCAGCAGAAGCTACTGGCATGTGTTGGCTCCTACTTGACCTTGCTCTACAATATTTGTTGTCCAACAGGTGTAACAAGAAGTGCCCAGTCACACCTCCAGGGTGCAGGAGGGACATCCCATCCCACCTCCCACACCAGCACTCAGGGATGCTCCCAGCCACACTCACACAGGGACTGTGTCCCAGCAGGCTCCCCTCGTGACAACTGCAAATACTCCAAGTGCCAGCACACAGAGGAAAGGGCAGGAGTTCAGTGGTGGGGGGCACGTCCCGCCACATCTCCATGGAAATCTATTTCAGCATTGGCTGTGGCTGTGCAGGGTCTTACAAGGTCTGTTCTAGGGATGTCAAAAGGTTGAACAGGACAGGTGAGAAGATGCAAATACTGTCAGGTTATTTCTGACCATTTACAAGCAGTACAGCTATTTATAAGCACATAAAAATAAAGTGAACTTAACCTTACATTTGCATTTTTGTTTAGTTATATTACGCTCATCTGAGAAAAGATTTAAATATGATTACTGGTCCATTACTGAGTTTGAAAAGCCATGGGGAACAGTATAGAACACATACAGCCATCTGTAATCTGCTCACGCAGATGCACGAAAACCAAAGACAAAACTTGCTGAGGTAACAAAAATGCCTTAATTCAATTTGTAATGCAGCAGCACAACCCCTGCGTAACAACATTAAATTTGTCTAAGAATATGGGCTTAAACATCCTCTTTGTTCAGGTAGCTCCCACATGCTCCCTGTGATCCGGGCAAGCAGGCAGTAAGTGAGCAAAATATAAAGAGTTGCAAGTTTCAGCTGGCCAGGAACGACTCATGCCAGACAGTGACAGATCTGTTCGGATGGGAACATCTGCTGCTACTGCTGAGGATACCAGGAATGCTTGGACCCAATCTATCCTATAAAAGGTAGGTGGATCTATGCCACAACTCAGGCCAAACTTACTAGTGCAAGCATGGTTTGTGCTGGTAAAAGCCCTCTTACACCACCGTAATTTACACCAGGCTCTCCAACGAAATAAATTAAACCAGGGCAATGGATCTACATTAAGGCAATTGCCAGGATGAAGAGTGCTACAAAAAAAAGTGCAGGTTTCTGGCTGATTTGTTACAGAAGAGAAAACCAAGAGCTACCCTGGCTCGAATATAACTGCTCTGGGAGGCACAGCAACATCACCTTGAGCCAAACCACGCTTTGTCCTGTGGCGGTTTCTTCCTGAGGAACCCTCCTTTTCTCAGGCTCAGGAACATACCACAAGATGTTAGAGATATGCAGGGAGACTTCTGTGCTTTGTAAATGGCAGAATGTGCTCCAGGGGCACACAGAGGCATTAGATAAACCTGTACATATAAGGGAATTCTGTAGGAATTCACACAACCACCTCAAACCTCACTGCCCTGAGAGAGCTACAAACCACTTGGCATTAAGCAGTTGAGGCAAGACCTCAAGAACCCAACTACCACAAAAATTCAAAATCCTACTGGTCCCACAGACTGAAAATTTGAAAATGAAACAGGCCTTCATTATTTTTCTGTACTTGCAGAAGCCACCCTATGGATCAGACAGGCAGGTGAGACCCATGCCACCAATAACACTTCCATGTGTTTGTGTGGCCCTCCATGTCTTTTGTCCTCTCCCCACTGAAGCTGCTGTCTTTGAGCTGCATGGATAATCCAGTTGCCAAATAACCAGTGGGAAAACACATCACTATAATTTACAAGTGTCCTACTCATAACCAGTCAGCCAAACAGCTTCCATGCAAAACTAAAAAACAGGTAACGCTCCTCTCTCTGTGGCTGCACAAATCCTTCAGCACACACAGACTGCTCACACCCAACCACCCCCTCACAAAGTCCATGCCTACTTATTTTCCTACTCACACCCTAAACTAGGCATTCATGCAAACCCTACACTTTCTGAACTCGCCCACCAACTTGCCCACAGCCACAGCACATAATGACACAGCCAGACACTGAAAACACCACATCAACTCATACTTCCACTGCCTCACTTCAAGTTTCACATAAACACTTATTTTTATTCCAAGTTTTACCTCTGGAATTACTTAATGGATTTTTCTGAGCTTCATATTGGAATTTTTCAAATGAGAGCAACCTGAATCTATTGGCATTTGGAGACTCCAACAGCCTGTGGTACCAGAGCTTTGGAATCAGCTACCTTTAAAATACAGGGGCAGGAAATTCTCGCGTCTCCTGCAAGAACTTTTTACATAAAGGCCTAAACCGATTTTCTTTGAAAAACCAACACTCAAAACAAATGGGACTTGCACAGACTAAGTACGAGGCGGAGATTAATTTCATCTCCAAAAAGAGCCACTGAAATATTACCCTTGGCTGGAAACACAATGCTCCAACATTGGCAACCTACCTGACCAATTCTACCCAATGTGAAGACCAGCTGGACTAAGAGAGAGATCCTGGAGTGATAAAAAGAACAGAGACAGGCAGCAAGTGAAAATTAGGCTCTGCAAAGGTAGGTAACACAAATGTGTTTCCTAATGTGCCATACAAGAACTAGGTATATGTATTTTTGGTTCTTTACATCTTGAAAGCCTGAGGAGAAGACATGAGTAAGTTTTAAAAAAAACCAAAACAACCCCCCATTTAATCATGTTTATATATTAATGCACGTAACCTACTTTCACACATAGTTAATGAGCTCCTTCATGAGATTTGAACTTGAACAATTTTTTGAGTTTAAAAAAACCACAACTCTAATGACTACAGGTTTTGTTGCTAATGTAGTTGTGTCTGGAGCTCTCATTCCTCATACACACTTAACCCATGTTTCCCCAGTACACTTTTCAGAGATTAACAAAATGCAACACACAAAGATGAAATTCTGTGAAAAGGCACTTCTCCATAGGATAATTTACAGTATCTTTTAGTTAAGCATTTTTTTCCACAGTAAAAAAATTGACATTTCTTGTAAACTCATCCTGCTGTAACAGTAGAACAGCAGTTTTTCCAAGGACATGACCTCTTACCAGCTACAGCAACTCTTCTGAAACTTAATGTCAGGCATATGGTCATCTAAAATATGATGGCAAATGACCTAAAAAGCATTCAGGCATTTTGAAGAGCATGAATCAATGGCCCATTTCTATTTCACATCTTTGATTTCTTTCACCAGTCTTCCAAATCTGCTTCTCAAGACAAGCAGTGACAAAAAATTATTAGTAATACATAGGCTCCACCATGTCTTTTTTGCCAGTTCTTGGTGATCTTCCTTCTCTGTGTATTTTATTTCATTTTATACCTCAGCTCTGCTAGCTCAATCAGTGCAGAGAACTGTTTCTTTAAGTATGTGCACAATCACTGCCATTTAAAAGTTATTCACAGCCTCATATTCTATTTATTTTTAGTTTATTTTTGTACTTGAGAATGTTGAAGTCGTACTGCAATGGTCACCCAAAACACCATATTGCCTAAAAGCAGATGATATGACACTGCAGAAGGCTGTGGGTTTTTCGGACTGTAGCATAAAGAATCCCCATCCTCACCAAGCACAAAAATGCAAATTTTATGACAACTTCACAGGAAGCAGCAGCTGGAAAAGAAATGTACAAACAGTACAAAAAGTCTGCTACAGATTTATGATAATCTTGTGTTTAAATGGTACTGAAGGTCTGCTGCTACTTTACACATGAAGACAAAACAAATGCCTTTATTACCTGCAAATGAGTGGCCTTAAAAACCCTTTGAAATTAACCACTTGTACATTTTGTTTACCCGCTCTGACATGCAGATAGGTACCATAACATCTCGTGGAGAGTATATTCTTTTCACCTGATGTCACTGGACTTGTCAGCACTGAGTGTGCTGGGGTTCAAACTGGTGTCAGCAGGACTTTCCATGACCCGGGTTTCCCTGCACACACAGCCCAGGAGCAGCTGTTTGCCAGTCAGAAACCATGACTGTGCTAATGCAGCTCATCCTCCCCAGCACTCGCTGTCAAGTGGCACAGTTCTGACTGCACATGCTGGTGACACCCCTGCCAAGAGCTGCCAGCGATCCTGGCACGGCCAGGCTTTGTCCCTCTGGCAATTTCCGAGAGATGTTCTTAGATGTTGTGGGGGCACAAGCAAGGGGGAGACAAACCTGTATTTTTATTTTTTAATTTAGAAGCCGATGTACTTCAGAACCCATGACCACCACCCGGAGCCCTGTCTTGCTAAAAGACACTAAGGAGGAAAAGAATGATGCTGAAGTGCTGACTCGGTGTGACCGAGGGACACAGCACCTCACAATGCCTCTGGGATGCTGCCCCTCGGCCGGACACCTCCCTCACCTTCCTCACAGCTCATTCTTTAGGGGTTACTTGTTCACACCAGGTCCTTGGCAGCAATAAGGTTGTTGGGGGGATTTTTTCGCTGGTGGGTGACACAGGCTCTCAGAGCTGGGAAAAGCAGCGGTGTGATGCCGAGAACACGACGGGTCCTGCGGAGGGGCCCGGCGGCACCGGCTGGAGACAGGGAAGGAGGGAAGGAGGGAAGCAGGGAAGGAGGGAAGGAGGTGGCCCAGCCGCTGCTCCCACAGAATAGCTGGGGTTGGAAGAGACCTCTGGAGATCACCCAGTCCAGCCCCTCTGCCAAGGCAGGGTCACCTGGAGCAGGTGACACAGGAACGTGTCCAGCTGGGCTTTGAATGTCCGGAGCGGGAGACTCCACACCCTCCCTGGGCGCTCGGGCCAACTCCGGGCCGAGGCGCACCCGGGGTCCGCAGACCCCCCCGCCGGCCTTCCCCGCCTCCTTCGTCCTCACACGCCGCGGATCCCGCTCCTTACATAAGCCCGGCCCCCCTCCCCGGAGCGCGGCCCCTCCGAGCGGCCGGCCGGGGGCTGCGGGCCCGGTCGTACCTGATGTAGGGGCTGGCGGCCGCCAGGATGTTCTTCTGCACCGGGATCTCCTCGCCCTCCAGCACCAGGTGCGCGTCGCAGAACCGCGTCTCTTCCCGGAACGAGCTGAGCGCCCGCAGCAGCCGCGCCGGGTGCTGCGGGTCCG
>VZRS01014564.1:0-31406 GCA_013398055.1 Ifrita kowaldi
AAGGGACCGGCTCGACGGGGCTGGTCATAGTGTCTTTTACACTGATACAGACCTGAAGTCACCCGATCTCTGCCTGGTTTTGCAGCAGCGGGGCAGGTTTTCGTGCTGGGCAGGTATTTGGGATGTACCCGGCGTGCGGCCAGGGGTAGGCATTCGGATTTAACCTGTATTTTCACAGGGGCTTCCTTTAATCTCCCTGATAAAAGAGAATGGGAGCAAACCGCATCTTTATGGAATAGTTCAGTGTTTGGTTTGGTATAGGAAATGTGCCATCTCCCCCAGGATGGTGTCTCCCAGTGAGGCAGAGTATGCTCGCAGCATCCCAGTGGGGTGGAATTGCTGGCGTTGGGGGTTTGCTCCTCTTACTATCCAGGATTCCCGTCATTCCTTGCCCAAGTAGCAGTTAACTCTCAGCAATGTGACCTTACTGGCACGTGAGGAGCACGACTGGTGATTGTCCTACAAGAGAGGGACATCACGGGCACCATGGAATCATGGATTGGCTTGAGTTGGAAGGGACCTTCAAGTTCATCACATTTCACCCCCTGCCACTGTCAGGGACACCTTCCACTATCCCAGGTTGCTCCAAGCCCCATCCAGCCTGGCCTTGGACACTGCCAGGGATCCAGGGGCAGCCACAGCTTCTCTGGCACCCTGTGCCAGGGCCTCTCCACCCTCACGGGGAGGGATTCCTTCCCAATATCCCATCTAACCCTGCTCCCTGGCAGTGGGAAGCCATTCCCTGTGTCCTGTCCCTCCATCCCTTGTCCAAAGTCCCTCTCCAGCTCTCCTGGAGCCCCGTCAGGCACTGTAAGGGGCTCTAAGGTCTCCCTGGAGCCTTCTCTTCTCCAGGCTGAACAGCCCCAGCTCTCCCAGCCTCTCCCATCCAGAGCAGAGGGGAACTCAGGGTTAGGCAGGGAAGTGGGGACGGAGTGCCTGACACACAGCACAGAGTCAGGCAAGCGCTATCTAAGCTCCCAGACTGTAAATACTCCTGGAGTGCTGTATGCCTGCCTGCTGGGGTTGGAGAGCCGGAGGCGCCTGCGTGGATTGGAGCCGTGGGCGTTGGAGTTGGCACTGTGTGCCCTGGCCACTCTCCCTGCACACCACCAGCAGCACAGAGCATCTGCTGGGAGCTCTGACCCCACCTTGAGACAGGCTTTTGTTGCTCACTGACATGTTGCTGCTCCACTTTTCAAACTGCCCACCTGTAAACTTGTGAGGTAATAAAAGAAATTCCTCTAATTTGCAAGAATACCACTAGAGAGTATAGATGTCTCGTCTAGGAAAACTAAGCCTTTCCCTCAGGGTTCTGGGGAGATGGCAGATGAGCAGCTGGTCATCAAAGAGGAGTGACTGATGTGTCCCAGTAGAGAAAGTGCTGAGCAATCCCAGTGTCACCAGGCCGGTAGTGTCAGGGTGGTTTTGCAGCCCATGTCCCACCCTGGAGCTTCCACGAGTGGGCCAAGTTTTGCTCATGACTTTATTTCCTTCAAGTGGCAATTGCCCTAGGAAAATCCCAGAGGAGATTCAACAGAGTCAACACAGTCATTTCGTAACGTGGGAGTCTGATGTCACTGCGAGGTGGAGGAGTTTCACCCAGGGTGATGCTGGGATGAGGCAGGGCTGGACTCAGCTGCTGGGCACAGGGAGGACATGTCCACAGAGCAGAGGAACCCCACTGGAACCAGGAGCAGGTTTCTCTTAGGATGGCTTTGGTCATCACAGGGATGCACGTGCTGCCAGGAGAGGGGCCATGGCACCCTGTGCACCACAGGGTCTCGTGTCCCTGGGGTCAGCTCCACACAGTCGGTTCAGATGACCCCGCTGTGACCAGAGCAGCCCGGAGCAGGGCACGGATGTAAAGCAGTGCTGGCTCCCCAGAGCCACCTACAAAGGATTCAGGGCTGTGTCTATCAAGGGGGTGGCACCTCCTGTGCCCCCAGCCCTGCTCGGCTCCTGCTCTGCCACTGCTCCACTTCCTCGCTCTGGAGGGGCTTTGGGAAGGGGGCACAGTTGTCTGTGCACCGATGGAGAGTGGGTCTTTACATCCCTCACTTATCACTTCTCTGCTCAGGTGCAGCCACTGATGGGGCAGAGCAGGACCCACTCCAGGCTGGCACCAAACCTGGCACCAACCCTGCCCCGAGCAGCTCCGGCCCCCGAGCACTGAGTGCTGTGCCAGGGAAGAGCCCCCATAACAGGGGCCTGGGCAGCTCACCCAGGGCAGCTTCCAGCTGCCAGCAAGGAAGAAGCCTGCTTGGAAACATTCTGGAAATAAAGGTAGGAAGAAAACTGTTAAAGTGAGAATATACATTGCAAAAAAGTCATACAGGTATAGTCAAATGCAGCTTTTGCCTCATGCCATTTCTTTTATCCCATATGAAAAGAAATAATTTCTCCCAGCACTGGCAGGTTGATGGGTGACCCACAGAGACCTGCACACAAGTGGGGTGTCCCTGTGGCAGGAGCCAGCGGTAGGTGACAGCAGGGAGAGCCAAGGGTCTGCAGCCAGCCAGCACCAGCCAGGCAGGATCCTGCCCCGCACCGGGCACAGGTTGAAATTTCAATCTAATCTAAATCTTTTATTGGATTTCTTAAAAGGCAGAAAATACTTCCTCATCTGCCTCGCTGGGCTCCCCAGATTTAAACGAGCTCTGAGGATTCGGTTCTGTAAAGCCGAGGCCGAGCCCTTGGGAAGGGGCTGAGCTCCCATCGTGGGGCTGGGGCAGGACAGCCCTCATGTCCTCCCACAGCCGTGGGCAGTTCAGCAGAGGCTGAGGTCATTGCTCCTGTTCTCCTTATATCTCTGCCCAAAACCCAGCCAGGTCTGGTGCAATGCCAGCTCCTTCTGTGAGTGAACCACCCCTCGGCAACAGCGGGAGGAACCTCTGTGGCACGAGGTTGTGAAAGATGAGATGATGATACTGGGAGCGCAGGGGGTCCAAGTCCCAGGACACGAGTTCCTTGGAGAACAAAATCTTTTTCTATGGGAGTAGAGCCTGCCCTCGGATCTTAGAGGAAGCAGCTGGGGTTTGTTCTTCCCAAAGTCCTCTCCCAGAGAGGATCACCTATGTGTAACATCACAGGTAATAATCATGCAGTGAAAACCATCATCTCTGCATCGTGGAGCGAGACTTCAAAATCTGTTTGGTTTATACTGTTATCAAACTCTCTGTGTGCTACTCAGGAGAACTTGCAGATCTGGCCAGCAGATCAAGGAATCAGTATCACCTTTTTATTTTAGTATAAGAAAAGTATGAAGAACCCACCTGCTTCCACTCCCCAGGGCCCGTGCACACCTTTACTGCCTTCTTTGCTCACCTCCAAGTAATGCTGTGTCACTCTCTTTCCTGCCCTGCCGAGTGCTGCTCCTTAGTGAGTTATTGCTACATTATTCCGGCACTCTTCCTCCCAGGATGGGGCCTATTCCCAGCATTAATCTTTAACTCTGCTCTCCTGCAGCTTAAATCTGAAAAATGTTCTGAGTGGCTGCCTCAGGTCCTTTTTGAAATCCTGCCTCAGGATGTTAAGATTTAGTAACACAGATTCTAACCTTAAAATAGCAGCACAAAATGTTCTATTTACTCACAAAATGAATGCCAAGTATGCAGCATCCCTCAGCAGAGCAGGGGAGTGGGGGGGCCGTGCTGATAATATCTGACAGACAAAGGAATTTGGTGGAAAAAAACAATCTGGTGTCCTTCCTCTGGCAGGCAGCAGCCCTGGACAGCATTCCTGGTCCTGGGAAAGGTGGTGCTGCTTCCAGCTGCCCTTCTCCTGTCCCTCTGAGAGCTGGATGTGCTCTAATAGTTCTTACTTTTAAGAAAGATTGTCTTAGGCTCCATGTGAGGTTGAACCCTGAGCGCTGGGAGCCTGAGCTCTACCCAAGCCAGCTGCTGCGTGTACTGCTTGGTCCATCTAGTGTTGGCTGAGGCTGGGACGGCATTCCAGCTGTATCAGTGCACACACAGCGTTCCCACTCCCTGAGCAGCACCTGCTCAGGCACTGCCACACTGCAGGGCCCGTGGCCGTGCTCGGGAATCACCAGGCACAGCCACATCCTGCAGGTCCTGGTCACTCAGCTCTGGTGGGGCCAGCAAAAACCCCAAAATGTGACAAAAGCACTCACCGCCTTTGGCACTGCCAATCCCAAACCTCTCCTGTGTCCTCCCAGGAGGCTGGATGACATGTTGCTGCCACAGCATGACCCTGCAGAATGTCTGTGCTGAGTTTTTCCTGGGTTATAAACCACGGCTGTGCCATCACAGTGACTGTGCCACTCCTGCTGTGCTGACAGTACAGGTGCACCTGGTGTGGCTCAGCCCCTGCTCTCCTCAGAGCTGGTTTGATGTCTTTTCTCCTGCTCACAGGCAGCAGCATGAACCTGAAGAAGTACCTGGTCCGGGCGCTGCATCGCCTGCAGAAGGGCCCTGGTTACACCTACAAGGAGCTGCTGGTCTGGTACTGCGACAACACCAACACCCACGGCCCCAAGCGCATCATCAAGGAGGGGCCAAAGAAGAAATTAATCTGGTTCTTCCTAACGTTGCTCTTTGCATCCCTGGTGTTCTGGCAGTGGGGGATCCTCATCAACACCTACCTCTCCTACAATGTCACCTCGTCTCTCTCCATTGGCTTTAAGACCATGAAGTTCCCTGCGGTCACCGTCTGCAATGCCAACCCTTTCAAGTAAGTTCTTCTCCCAGTTTCCCCATGTGTGCTCTAACCCGTCAGAAACATTGCCACAGTGAGGTACTGAGGGCCCGCTCCTGTCTCAGACATCACGTTAGGAGCATCAGTGGACTCCCCAAGTGGCACTAAAAACCAAATAAAGAACAATGTGAAGATGAATAGCTCAGGGCCGGAGGAGAGTTCATCTGCCTGCAAGTTCTCCTGGGCTTCATGGAATCCCAGAACGGTTTGGTTTGGGAAGAAACATTCCAGTTCATCTCATTTCACCCCCTGCCATGGTCAGGGACACTTTTCACTATCCCAGGTGGCTCCAAGCCCCATCCAGCCCGGCCTTGGATGCTGCCAGGGATCCAGGGGCAGCCACAGCTTCTCTGGGCACCCTGTGCCAGGGCCTCACCATCCTCACAGGGAAGAGTTTCTTCCTAACACAGTTTCTGCACCATATCAGTCAATCTAATGAAGGTTTTTGCCTTCCTGCAAACTTTCCTCAGCTCATAAAAAAACCAAATTCAGCTCACCTTTCCCAGTCAGAATCAGTCTTTCCATCTTTCCCCACAATTCTTTTCCTTACCCTTCCTCGCTGTGAACATTCTTCTCATTGCTCACACCCCAGTCACTAAGAGCTGGTTCCGCAGTCCTGTCTGCCAGGAACCACAGAGATAGAACTGAATTGTGATTTCAAAGGAGTCACTGATTTTCATTAGAGTTGCTTTAAGTTTATAGTTGCTTTAAATTCATATCCATACAATCGTGTAGCCCAAGGCAAGATGCTCTCAACCAACACAATTGCTTAGGGGTAGTTTTTCCTCCACTTGCTAGAGATGTTTTGTGTAAACTGTAGTGAATTACTGAACTAGAACCAATGCAGCCCCATGCTGGCATGTTCATCCCTGCAGCACTCGCTGTTTATCCTCCCACTGCCCTTCTGCCCAGCTGCAGCCTGCTAGGATGCCGGTGTCCGAGCTGGCCGTGCTCTGCATGGAAACTCCTGCTGTCCTCCAGTAAATCCTAGGCAGCAGTCTGAGGTCCCCAGGAAGGTCCAAGCCAGTGGCAGGTGAGCTGCCAGGTGTCCCCAGCACCACGACACTGCCTGGTCACAGCTCCCTGTCCCGCAGGTACTCGGAGGTGAAGCACCTGCTGAAAGAGCTGGACAGGCTCATTGAGGCGGCGCTGGAGAGGATCCTGCAGCCCACGCCAGGGAACGGCAGCGAGAACGTGTCCCCACCACTCGACTTGGAGCTCTGGAACCAGATCCCCCTGGTCCTCATCGATGAGCATGACAAAGACAATCCTATCATCCTGGACATCTTTGAGACCAATCAGACTGCTGGGGGCAACGAAACTGCCACGGGCAATGAAACCAGTGTGAGCAATGACATTGCTGGGGGATACCAGAGCTCCATGGGCAACACAACCACAGGCAACGACACCACCACTGCTCCACCCACCCCAGCCAACACGACGTCAGGAGAGAAGAAGTACAAGCTGGCAGTGAAGCTGGTGAGAGGGGCCCCACAGTGGCAGCAGGCAGGGATGAGGGATGGGTGCCTCGGCAAGGATGCAGCAGGGAGATCCGTGTGTCCTCCCCACCAGCTGCCCATGGCCACTCTGCCTTGGGGCTCTGGTCTGGCTGTGCCCAGACCCAGCCCCTGCTGCAGGCTGAGCCCAGGGCAGAGCCAGGGCAGGGTGTTCCATGCAGGCTCCCAGACATTTTCACCCCTTCCTTGGGTCAGGCACCCAAAACGCCAGGGAGAGGCTATGGCTGCTGCCCCCATCCCTTTCCTGCTGCAGTCCACAGTGCAGAGGCACACAGTGGTCTTGCAACCCCTCACCCCTGCTCCCATGGAGGCTCCAAGGACCCCGCCTGAGCAGACCTCAGAAGCTGGGGCAACTCCAGCCTTAAAGAATTGGCCCAAAAGTGACATTTTCTGTTAGCTTGTGGAGGTCACCCTGGGGCTGATGTGTAACCTGCCCAGCTGGGAAATGTCCCTGGGGAAGGACCCTGTAAGGCAGTGTGACAGCCAGCTCAATGTGACAGCCGGCTCGTGGCTCCATCAGGCTGAACCTCTCCGTTCCTGGGAGCTGCAGGCAGGGCTGGCATCCAGACGAGCACGTGGGCAGGGGGGTCATGCCACAGCCCCTGCCATCCCCCTGGGGGCTCAGACCTGCCTGCTCTGTGTCCCCAGTGCAGCCATCAGGGCTCTGACAACTGCACGTACAGGAACTTCACCAGTGCGGCGCAGGCGGTGACCGAGTGGTACATCCTGCAGTCCACCTCCATCCTCTCCAAGGTCCCGCTGCATGAGAGGATCAGGATGGGCTACCAGGCAGAGGACATGATCCTGGCGTGTCTCTACGGGGCTGAACCCTGCAACTACAAGTAGGTGCACATGAGCTCCCTGCTCCTTTCCGTCCCAGCAGGAATGAACAGCATGCTAATGGCATGGCAGGGCAGGTTCTTTTCTCTTTTTAAGGTATGTATCAGCTAATAATGAGATTGCTGCTGATTCTCAGCTCTAACAACACTTCCCAGAGGTTTTCTGGATGTGATCCTGACTGAAATGCATTACTTTGGAACAGTGCTGGCTGAATTAGCATTTTGGATGGGCTGTTTTGCTCATGACATATCAAGAGTAGCAGCACCCAAGGTATCCAGTGATAACCAGGTGCTGAGTCAGCAGCAAGGCCCCCAATTACAGCCCCCCTCCCTTTTTGCACAAGGCTCTGAGAAATGCATTTTAGCCAACTTTGTTTCCTATGAATCCCAAGTTCCTATCTCCAATGTTGAGAAAGGGGAGCACACAGCAGCACCCCAGGGTGTGGGGAGCCCTGTCCCTTCTGCAATGTCCCTTCTGCAACAAGGGCGACAGAGAACTGCTGTCAAAGCACGAGCCATAATGCCTGCCCAAACCTGTAACCACAGCTCAGACTGAGCAATTGTTCCTCTCACCTGTGTGACAAATGTTCCTCTCCATCCCGACGGAGCGCTGTCCCCAGGGCCGTGTCCCAGCAGACACCTGTACCTTGCCTTGCCTTTTTTTTACAAAAACAGATGGATTGAAGTGGTATCAGCTGTAGTCCCTGTAGAGGTGTTCAGCAAATGAGGCAACGGGAAGTGAGCCCCAGGACAGCTGCTGAGCTGGGCCCACCATCTGCTTTATGTCACACCCCTTTAGTCCTCCCAAGAGTCACGGCTTTATATGTATGATTCTTCCAGGAATTTCACCCAGATCTACCACCCAGACCATGGTAACTGCTACATCTTTAACTGGGGCATGGATGAAGAGGCCTTGAATTCTTCCAACCCTGGGGCCGAGTTCGGTAAGGGATTGCTCTGCGATGGAGGAGGGGGCTGGAGGGGCAGACATGAGGGGTCTGTCTCGTGGTGCCCATTTCTGTCACTCAGGCCAGATTTATGATTCCTCTGTTACTGGATCACTGCAACATGGAACAGAGGCTTTGCAGAAGGGGATGACCCCCAAAAGGAAAATGTGCCACACAGAAAAAAAGTGACTACAGATGTTACTCATAGCGGAAGGGCGTCCTCTGGATATTTGAAATATCTGAGGCAGCACCTGACTATTCCCAGCTATTGCCATTCTGGGCATTCACCACCAAAAGTGTTCCTGCACAGGTCAGGCTGCCATGGCAGCCAGACCGTGGCTCTTCCCAAGGAGCAGGGAGAAGAAAATAGACTCCCTTTTTCCCCAAAGCCTCACCTTCCAACACTGTTCCTGTTTGAGTGTTTTGTCTGGTGTCCCAGGGCTGAAGCTGATTCTGGACATCAGCCAGCAGGACTACATTCCCTACCTGTCCTCTGCCGCTGGGGCCAGGCTCATGCTGCATCAACAGAAGAGCTTCCCTTTCCTCAAGGATCAGGGCATCTACGCCATGGCTGGGACAGAAACCTCCATTGGAGTGCTGGTGGTATGTGTGGCATTCCTCGGGAGCAGATTCTCTGAGAATAATGTTATCTGATGGGACCAAAACCAAGTTTGCTTTAAGTCTTGGCTGAACTGGCTCAAACCAAAGGAGACAAGGTACACACCTGCCAGGGGCTGGAGCAGTTTATGGAGGATTTTATGTAATTGTCCTGGCAAAGTGCTTTATTGAGGCCGGAATATTTGGCTCAGGCCATGGTTGCCTCTTTCTCCAGCATGTCAGAAGCTGCTTTACCAACCCCTGAACACCCTCACCTGCATGGATCCATCCAGGGAAGGGGCTGCAGCCTCTTCAGCTCTGTCACTGCTGGCTTTCATTTTTAGCAAAGCTAGTGGGGAGCACAGGAATTACAGAGCCTCTGGAAAACTGGCACAGGGACCTGTGGAGAACTGATAACCACAGTTTGGTGTTTGGGTTTCTTTCCAGGATGAGCTGGAGCGGATGGGTTATCCCTACAGTGACTGCACCATGAACGGCTCCGATGTCCCTGTCAAAAACCTCTACAGCCAATATAACACCTCCTACTCCATACAGGTAAAACACCCTTTTAAATCAAACAAAACTCTTCAGGAAAAATCATCAAAGCAGTTAAATCTTTGGCCATCATGCAGGGTACTAGGGAATCATAAAATCATAAAATCTTTATTGTTGGAAAAGACCTTCAAGATCATCAAATCTGAGTATCAACACAGCATCACCACCGTGCTCACTGATAAACCATGTCCTCAAGTGCCACATCCACGTTGTTTTTGAACACTCCCAGGGCTGGTGACTCCACCACTGCCCTGTTCAAATGCTTTACAACCCTTTCCATGACAAATTTTTCCTAATATCTGATCTAAGCCCCACATGGTTCTGCAGGATCAGTCACTGAGATGCTGGGAAACTTCTGCTGAGACAATGTCGAAGTGACACTTCTCAGGTACTTGTTTTGTGTACACAAGTGGTATTTACCTCTGACAGGAGAGGAATACAAAGGAGAGATTCTCCCTCTGAACACTCCTACGATCTTTAACATTTTTCTCTTTGGGGGGATTCACCCTGAAAATGCAGCTGGTTCGTACAGGAAGCAAAACAGCCCTTTGCTTCTTCATCATTCTGAAAATGGAATGAGAAAGTTGAGCGTTTGTAAACCTTGAATCTGTAGAAAATTAGAGTGCAAACACTAAGCACAGGTTAATTTGTAACAGGCTGTGCTAGAGAGAGAAGCAGCTCTTGAGGGTGCGATCCGATAATAAGGGAAACACCCAAACCATTTGGGGTGATTCACAGATGCACCCAGAGATCGGGAGGGCTTTGGGCTGGCAGTGGTTTTATATTTCTACCTTTATATAATACAATAACAACCGAACCACTTTACCCAACTTTTGAAGATGTTTGTATTAGGTTTAAGCAAACACTCGGGAGCATTATTCCCTAGAAGTGCAAACTCTGACGGAGTTCCGTGTCCACGTAATGCCACTTCAGAGCTCTCTCAGCAAAACCAGGCTCTTCCATCACTCCCTGACTGCTCTGCACTCTGTGGACCTTTCCTATCACACAGAAATTCTCTGCTTGTTCTATGCACGACTGTCAAATCTAATTATCTTCTGATAGACTTTGCTATTGCTTTGTGCTGCCTCATGCAGAATCCCACTCCAATCTCAGATGATGAACTTCACAGCTCACCAAGCTAATGGCAGTGCTGCAGCTGGAGCTGCAGCCACAATCCTCCCAGGAAGAGCAGCAGCTGCACAGAGATCATCCATATGTCTGCTCTTTATGTAGAAGGATTTGGAAATTCCTGGCCTTAAAGTGTAAAACCAGCCCTTTGTCAGTGTTGTGTAAAGCCCGGAGAGCACAGCCATGTCTGTAGTGGAATAGAACATTTGTATTCCTTTTTGGAAGCTTGATATTACTTCTATGAAGCCTAAAATAATTGAGAAATGAGCAGTTTCTTGTGGGAGTGGGAGTGGGCGCTGAGCTCCCTCCATTTCCCACGAGGTCTCACCCACGGGCAGCTCCCGTGAGTGGCCTTAAAAACTCCAATGCCCAGCAAGGCTGGAAGGGGTTCTGGGCAGGGACAGGCTCTGACAGCCCCCACTTCCCCTGCACCTTCATCCCTCTCTGTCTGCAGCCCCAAAATCTTCTGTTCAGTGCGAAAGGGAGGGAATTCCTGGGAGCCGAGGGGCTCCCAGAGCCAGCGCCGTGCCAGCAGTGCGAAGCTGCCCCAGGGCTCAGCCCGAGTCTGAGCATCCCTCTTCCCTCTCCAGGCCTGCCTGCGCTCCTGTTTCCAAAACCACATGGTTGAGATCTGTGGATGTGGGCACTATATGTTCCCTCTACCTGAAGGGGTGAATTACTGCAACAACGAGGATAACCCGGGCTGGGGTAAGAGCTCACAGCCGCTTCTGGGGCCGGGGTGGGAGCGGGATCTGCCCTGTCCCTGCAGCTCGTGCACGGCTGCTCCCTACAGGACATGGCCAGGCCTCTACACCCAAAATTTTGGGTCCCCTGGCAGGGGCAATGGAGGGTCCAGTGCTCCCCTGGGGTGGCACAGCTCTGTGCTGGCAGAGGCCAGGGCTGGGCCTAAAATACTGCCCTGAGCAAGCTGGCTCTATGAAAACTGTCTTCAGAAAGTTACAGTTTATTTTTAATTTATTAATAAATTGTCTGAGTGTTTTGCCCAAGTTTCTCAAGGAAGGGGAAGTTGAAAGGGAAGACAGCAGATCTGTGCAGCAGGGTCATACCTAATATTTATTTTGATGAATGGAACTGATATAACCCAGTAAGTGGGTTCTTATCTAAACAGATACTTTAATTTTGTTTTCACCAAACAGCATATTGCTATTACTCACTGAGATCCAGCATAAAACAGCGACAGATCTGCATTGACTCCTGTAAAGAAACATGCAAGTGAGTACCTGAGCCTGATCTGGTTGCTGTGGAGGTAGAGGGATCCTGCATTTTGGCTCCTATCAGTCCTGACTTTCCTAACAGGGCAGCAATCCTGCAGGGCTGGTTTGCTGTGTGAGAACTGAAGTTCCAGAGACTTCAGAGGAGGGGAAATCTCCATACTAATGCTCTCCCTCTTCCCCCCAGTGACACGCAGTACAAAATGACCATCTCCATGGCGGACTGGCCGTCGGAAGCCTCTGAGGTAACCCTGATTCCTTGGTGTGTAACAGACATTGATGACTCCCTGTTCCCAGGCACACGGACACTCCCTATTGTCAGAGCTGGTGTCCAGGTCAAAGCACCTCTGCTAAAGTCCATGTTTTCCACACACAAACCAGCAGCAGCACCAGGGCATGAGGCAGGAGGAGGGACCCCCCCACAGTGGCTCCTCCCTCCTGGGGTTCTGTCTGAGTGCCACTGTCAGCCCAAAGCTGAGTCCACCTTCCACACCCCAAAAGGGCAGGGGGCCTTCCCACAGGACAGGGAAGGAGCACCCACTGGCCCTGCTGAGGCAGAACTGCCCTGCTCAGGTCCACAGTATCCCCCTCCACCTGCACATGAGGCCAGGGCTGCCTGGGATGGGGCATGGCACCTGTGGGGCTCGTGCTCTTTGGGAGCACAGGATGCCTCTTCTCTTTCTGAACAGATTTTGTTTTCCTAGGACTGGATTTTCCATATTCTGTCTTATGAAAGGGATATGTCAACAAATGTGACTCTGGACAGGTGAGTGAAAGGAACAACCACTTTATCTTCTCTGCTGAGCCTGTTAACATCAGCCTGACACGAGCCTTGGCGCCGGGCCAGCGCACGCGTGCGCGAATGTGCAGGGAGGACAAGGTTTGCAGCGGGTTCGCCTGGGACGTACAGAAAGCAGATCCAACAGGCACTTCATGCATGTCCTCTGCTCTCCAGAGCTGCAAACTGGGTCAGGCAAACTCAAACATGCAGTTAAGTAAAATCAGCATTAAGGACAGTTCCCATGTCATTATGTTTGTCACTTCATACTCACGTCTTGGTGTCTCTCTGTCCCACGGTCAGGCTGGAGCAAAGGTGCAGGACATTGACAGCCCAACTCCTCACTGAGGTGGGTTTTGTTCTTTACAGGAATGGGATCATCAAGCTGAACATTTACTTCCAGGAGTACAACTACCGCACCATCTCGGAGTCAGCTGCCACTACGGTGAGTGCCCATCCCAGCCCTTCTGGCAGGGCAGGCGCAGGAGCCAGTTAGCTGGGAGGGGCAGGGCTCAGTGCCCTGGGGGACAGTCTGTCACATCTCTCGAGGCTGCTGTTTTGCACATCTGCTGTAATGAAGCCACCTCTGCCTACCGGCTCACAGCCCTCAGTTCCTTCCCCCACTCCATGTCCCATCCCCGTCCCAGCCCTGCAGGGCAGCACTGGCACAGGAGGGGACCCAGCGGGCAGGTCCCAGGTGCAGGGGCATCACCCACATCAGCACGGCACAGGGGATGATGGATCGGGGTGGGGCACATCTGAGGGGCTCCACTTCCTCAGCTCACTCCGCTGTCCTCCTGCAGATCGTTTGGCTGCTGTCGAACCTGGGAGGCCAGTTTGGGTTCTGGATGGGGGGCTCGGTGCTGTGCCTCATTGAGTTTGGGGAGATCATCATCGACTCGCTGTGGATCACCGTCATCAACGTGATCGGCTGGTGCAAAGGCCTGAAGCAGAGGCGGGCGCGGGCACGGTACCCGGATGCTCCCCCGACGGTGTCAGAGCTGGTGGAGGCTCACACCAACCTGGGCTTCCAGCACGAGGCCGCGGGGGCTCTGCCCAGGGACGAGGCGCTGCCCCCCGAGCCCGGCACCCCCCCGCCCAACTACGACTCTCTGCGTGTGCAGCCCCTCGACGTCCTCGGTGCCGACAGCGACGCGGAGACCGAGTGAGCAGCGTGCCCTGTCAGCTCCCACCGGCCACCATTGTGCTGTGTGGCACTTGCTGGGCAACCATCTGTCAAAATTAGGAGGGAATTAAAAGCCCAAGCTGTCCTCTCCCATGACTGATTGCTGGGAGGAAGCTCTGCCTAATAAACTCTGCAATAAACCTCACAGAGTCAGGCTTTGGCTTTAGTGTGTAGAGCTTGTGTATATCAGTATTGCTGTAAAATCATGTCACCGTTTCTCGTTACCAGGTGGGTAGGAAGCAATTCCCAGTGAGCAGAGCAAGGTGGTGGCTGGGAGAGGACAGGATGTCCTGACAGTGGATGCAAGGTCATGGCCTGGTAGATCACGGAACCCTAGAAGAGTTTGTGTTGGAAGAGATCTTAAAGACTCTCTCATTCTATCCTCTTCTCCAGCACTCTTGGCTGCTGAGAGGGGGCACAGCGTGTGCTGCAGCTGTGCCATACCATGGATCAGAGCCTTGGGATGGGACCAAAGCTACTTCTGACCTCTGAGGCTGCAGAATTTCCATTCCCAAACTACAATGGAAACAGCAAAACCTGAACCTTCACTGCTGGAGCCCCTGGGTGCCCTGTTGCGTTGCTGCCCAGGGTTTGTACCACTCATGGTGCAGATGGGCACAGCTGTTGGTGTGTGCCAAGGATGAGACTCCACAGAGACTCGGGGGTGGGAGGAAGCACCAGCCTGTTTAACTATCATTCTTGCAATAATAAAAAAATTGATTTAAAAGTTGCCTTTATCTTCCCTGCTGGCAGCAGGGGCAGTCCAGTGCTGGCAAGAGGTTGATGGCAGTGGCTTGCAAGGAGAACATACTGTGCCTACCCTGACATGAGGGCAGCCGGGGCCTTTGGGAGTCCCTGTGGGGCTGAGCTGAGTGGGGCAGTGCATCCAACTGGCCCCAGCCAGCTCTGGCCCCCAGGAGCTTTCCCAGAAGCCCATCACAACCCACCAGGACCAGCCTTAGTGAAGTACTGCAAAAGTTCAAGAGGAAGCACAATCGTGTGGTTAAATCACATACCTGGGAACACGATGTTCTGGGCACGGCGCCCAGTGCGGGGTGGCCGTGGAGAGGGGGGTCCAGGATCCTTCTGCATGGGAAGTTGCCCGAGCACAGGGTGCTCTGGTGCAGAACTGCTGGGCAGAGCATAGCCAGGGTCCCCCTGGCCCCTCAGCAGTGGTGGAAATTGTGGATCTAGTTGCTGATGACCACCAGCAAGCAGGACAGAAGAACTGAGGGAAGATGTGACAGCTGAGGTGCCACCAGCATGTCTGACTCTGCCCTGCACAAGGGAATTCTGTGTTCAAAATTCACTGAACGAAGATTCAGTGAACCAAGATTCCTTAACATGTTCACACTCTGCCCCAGCCCCTTCTCCCTCAGCTGGTCCTCATTTGAAGGGAGAAGGATGAACAGCCCCCAAACACACTGTTCTGTACAGAACCACCTCACCCAGGTACAGCCTGAGCTCAGCAAGCACCTAAACCCACCTGAGCGGCGACAAGGCACACAACAGGCAGCAAAGACACTTGTAGAGACAGAGGAAACCAGCCCTTATGAGCTGTCCTAGACTTTTCCTGTCTCCTCACTTGCTGTCTCCCTAAAGGAACATTTCCCTCCCTGAGCACCACAAACCCATGAGCACAGCCTCCTTTCCCACAGGAGAGCTCTTGTAAAGTGATGGCACTTGATCCCACATTATAGCTGAGTGGGAAACAAGGACCTGACACCCTCCCCTCCTCAATCAATGCTCAGTGTATGCAGTGTCATCCTTGGCAAAGGCCTCCAAAGGATCCAACAGTGAAAAACCAGAATTCACAGAGCTTAAATGATGAGGAATGCTGAGAGCAAGAACCTGGGTGTCTCCCCTCGCATTCTCATCAACAGACAACAGGTCCCTGGCATGGACAGCAGGGCCCAGGCTGCTCCCCCTGTCCTCGTGCCTTCAGCCCCAGCTGGGTGCCTGCCCAGGCCAACAGCAGCAAACAAGGAACAGCCCCAGAACCCTCCCCAGCAGTGTCGAGGCAGAGGAAGGGTGGGAGAGGCACGGCTGGTGAGATTCACCCTCCTTACACCAGGAGTGAAGGGAACAGAGTGTTCTCTGCAGGACAGGGGCAGCTCACCATTCCAGTCACAGCTGGCTTATGGAACTCATAAAAGTGGGAAGTGTCTTGGTGCTTGGCTCCAGCTCTGTCCCAGCTGGGCTCTCTCCAGCCAGACCCACAGCAGACCCAAGCCCAGCTGAGCTAAGAGGTTTCCTGCTGCAGCAGCAGTGCAGGTGCTGGAGACTCAGCTGGCATTTCAATTTTGGGACCTCCCTGTGTTCCACCCCATTGTTTCTCAGGAGAGCACACTAAGGCTAGACCAGCTGATTCACAAAAATCTATATAACAAATGGTAATAAAGTCTACAAGAAAGCACCACTTTCCTTTAATGCCCTACAAACTTCACGGCTTTCAGCAGAATAGTGAAATTGCACCTGGAACAACCTACAAAGCTGGTTTTATTCTCAGGGATGAGCCTGATCAAGCCTCAACTGCCAACTGAAGAGACCCTTCCTGACTGTATTTATGACAGCCCTGAGCAGTGGCCATTGCCTACAGGCAGCTGCCTCTGTGGGGGCTACCCCATTGTCTCGGATGCAGTAGATTAAATTTTCTGAGAAAGCTGCCACAAAGCATGAACTCTACAGCACCTGGCAGAACATTTCCAGCACTCCTCAGGGTCATCCAGAGAGTTTTTGGTAAATTTGGCTGTCAGACATCTTTCCTTATTTTTACAGATGGAAAAATGGAACAAGCTTTTCCTAGACAAAGATATTTATTAAAAGTTAGTCTGAAATAAATTCCCCTAGTCCCAGAGATCTTTTCACTGGCCTTGCAGAAATGAAAACCAATCTGAGGAGGTGAGTCCTCGAGCAGGGGCCAGTGGCAGGGAGGGCTCAGCTGACTCTTCAGGCCCCTCATCCCCACAATGCCAGCAGCAGGGAGGGCACAGCTGGCACTCCAGGCCCTTCATGGCCACAATGCCAGAGGCAGGGAGGGCACAGCTGGGACTCCAGGCCCCTCATGGCCACGATGCCAGAGGCAGGGAGGGCACAGCTGGGACTCCAGGCCCCTCATGGCCATGATGCCAGAGGTTTGGAGGGCACAGCTGGCACTTCAAGCCCCTCCTGGCAGTGATGCCAGAGACAGAGAGGGCACAGCTAACCCTCCAGGCCCCTCATGGCTGCGATGCCAGCAGCCATCCGGCGGGGCAGGCTCTTGGCAGCCTGGCGAAACTCCTCTGGCTTGGCCTTCAGCAGAGTTACAATGTTCTGCAGCGTCCGCGAGGGCTGGAGGCCCAGGGCATCCATCACGTTTATGAGGTAATCTGCAAAATCAAGGAAAAAATTGTATTTAAATGGCAATAAACACTGTGAAATGAAAGATACCCTTGTTCCTGATGACAGAGGGAACTCTGTCACCAAGAGCTCCCACCCACAGGCACCAGCAGTGTGGCTGGAATCTACCACACAGGTAGGAACCCGACGTGGTGACAGAGCAGCCCGTGTGTGACGTGAGCCACGCCCAGGACTCCGTGCCCGCGCTCACCGATGTCCGTGGCCAGCTGCTTGGTGGAGTGCGGTGTGAGCTGTGGGATCTGCAGGATGACCTCGCAGTACGTCTGCATCGTGGCTCTGGCGATGGAGCCCAGCCAGTAATCAGCCACGTTGTCCAGCTCGGGCAGCTCATCTCCTGCACAGACAATCCCCGTCAGCTGCCAGCACACTGACCCCGCCTTTGCTGGGTTTGTACCACACATAATCCTAACTGGTTAATAATGTCTGAACTGTTGCTTCCACAGGACATCGAGGTAATCAGAGTCTATCAGCTGGTTTTGGAGTAATCAAAGCAGTCATGTTCTCTCCCTGTACTGTACAGCACTGACATGAGCTCCAGACCCAAAACACTCCCCTGGATTACTCTCCAGGTTAGTCACTTCCAGAGGGCTGATGGGCAACCAGCTGGGATGGGGCACTGCCTGGCACCTCCCACAGGATCCTGTTCCAGGAGCAGTTTGCAAACCATGACAGTGACAAGGATTCACAGGAGTATTTTTCCAGCCCTAAAGGCATTTTCTGTTCATCAGTGTTTTGAAAATTAACGAGCCATTAAAACATGCAAATGCTTTAAGGGACATAATAGTAATGCAGAAGCCTGAACTGAAGAGCATATTTTTGGAAGGTTCCAGGAAGACTGTAAATAAATACCAAGCTCTATGCTTTCTTCACTGTCTGTGGAAATAATAACACCATGAAGAGACCAAGCCCAGCACATCAGATACACTGCCAACCTGCAGGGAAAGGCATTAGGTGGCTACTGCTGTTACCTGCAGCAGGATTAGTGACACAGCAGGTAAAACCAGCCCCTTGGAGCATGAACAGGAGCCAAAACGCAACAGAACTCCTCAAAGCCCAAACCACTGCTTTAATGAATGCCAAAAACACACAGATCAAGCCAAAGCTTCTAGTTTGAATGAAACCAAAAAAAGTTTTACTCATTATTTAGAGGCTCCTCCTGGGTTTTACCAAACGATTCTCGGGGAAAAAAAGGATGATAGGAAAGGGATCTCCAATAGTTTTGTCACTGTAACACATCCCACCTGGGTAATGCAGGATGGGAAAGCTTTCCCCAGACAATCCAAGCCTTTGGTCTCACCCTACCTTGCTCTGGGGGGTACGGCAGTTTTCCAGCATGTAATGCCAGTTCCAAAGCAGAATCCTCCTGAGTGACAAATGGCTCAAGGTGCAGAGGAAGCGACATAATGTATTGCCCAATCTAGAATAAAAGCACCAAAAGCTGAGTCACTGAACAAATGTGAGGCAAGTCCTTCACTAGAGAAAAAGTCACCTGCAGTAAATACACCTGAAAGCAGAGAGCTGAGCCTGACAGCCACTCACTCACCTACAAATTGGCTCTTGTGCATCATTACACTTGGTACAAGAAATAGTTTTTCACAAGGTCAGAGAAGCAGTCACTGAAACACTCATGGTAAGAAAGACCTGTACAGAGAACTGCTACTCCAAGCAAATCTTTGCTCTCTGGAGTGCTCCCAGCAATTTGTTTTCTAGAGCAGAAAGACAGTTCAGTTTTCTTACATTGCTGATATATTCCAGAGGGGTCAGGCTGAAGTTTGGCAGGTCATCTGTCAGGGTCTCACCAATGCCACCAGAACTCCAGCCCTGTAAGACACAAAGTGCAGGATGAATTGATGACTTCCCAGAGCATGAAGTCTGTCAGTATTTTAGAAAGGAGCGACCCAACAACAAGAACTGTGACTACCCAAGGGATTCTAGAAAGCAGAACACAGATGGTGAGAAAACTGTTTCCCATGTTGTCCCTCAGGCCCAAAACACCCACCCTCTTTCCACCCAGCTCCCTGTGGGAAACATGCTCACACGGGTTAGAAAAGCAACACCTCAAACAAACACCAGAGCCTTCAAACACCTGTGTGCTGCAAAGGCTGTGGGTGAGGGAAGGGAAACTGTTCCACTGCCTGCAGCTCGCGGGAGAAATGTGGCACCAGAGAGAACCACTCTGAGCAGGAGAAAGGTAAGCAGCGTAGATGCAAGGGATCCCCCAGGTAAACCCTGCCTGTTCAGCTCAGCCCAAGGCCCCCAGTGCCCACCTCCATCCTGGGAACCAGCAGCAGCTGCTGTTTGATGCGCAGGAACACCGAGTCGAAGGCCAGGTGATGGGACAGCTGATTGAGGCGGCTCAGGGCCGCTCGCGACGACGACAGCAGGTTGTGGTTACTGGTGCCTTTCTCCTGACACACAGAGAGACAGAAAAACATTTACATATGCAAGTCATTAAAGTGGCCACAGAGGGGCCGTGTTAACATGCTTGCAGAGGTTTTATGAGGCTATCCTTGCACAGCAGAGCTTTCCTCTGTGATGGCACAGCCTGTTCCCTTTAGAATGACCTAGTCCAAGCAGTTATTCAAGACAGAAACTGCCACTGCTCCCTGAACTGCAGGACAAGGAACCAGCATCACATTCCAGCCACCACAGGCTCTGGCACATGCTGGATGCTGAGAAATGTGCAGAGAAGATGGCAGTGCTACCTTTTACTCAAAGGGCTCAGCTGATGCCCTGCATGGAATTAAGTGAGTTCTACCTGAGAGTACCTGTGGAACTGAGCAGTTTGTCAAGGTTTAAAGTCAAACACATGATACTGAAGGCAGAACCGCAGAAGTTGCTGGTAAACCAAGTGCAGAAGAAATCAAAACATTTTGAGGAAATAAAACTCATAACCTTGAATTCACTACTCCGTGTGACCAACAATGGCAAACATAACTTAGATCCACGAGAAGATAACTAAAGTCATTCTATCCTGTTCACACATCCATGCATGAATGATCCTGCAGAATTCAGTTTCAGACTGGACGTGGCAGCAGAGCCTCAGTGGCAGAGAAAGCCTCAGAAGGTGGTGTATGGGCTCCAGAATTTGAGATGGCTCCAAAACAAACTTCCCAATACTCGCTGCAATAAAATCTCCCTCACCTGAGCTGATAAGGGCATGTTCACAAAACAGAGCCAGGATCTGGGGAGAGATGGAACGAGTCCAGACTTCCTGGGTTTGGACATTTCATCTCTCCATGCATCAGTGTCTCTGTAGAGCACAGCCCATGGAAAGGCTGCAGCCCAGCATGAAAAGTCATCAGACTGGTGGGGGAATCCAGGTTTCATCTACCAAATATGGGCTCAAAAGCACACTGTGATACAGGCAGGCTCCCCAGGCACCAGAGCTACCTTTAGAGTGTAAAGTGTTTCCATAAGGCTGGCATATTCGGATGGATTCTCCTTCAAGAGGTAATTGTACTCCTGCCAGGGATTTTTTATGGAGCTCTTCTTTTCTGCAGAACTGGTGTCCTGAAAGCCAGAAAAACTACAAGGGCTGTAGGAGTCCGAGAGATACTTCCCAGCAGTTGACAAAATCCTAGAAACAGGTACACAAAGGTCACCAGCAGAATCCTCTGTACTTGGCAGTCCTGTCCTCATGCTGGCCCAAGGACCAGCACCGCCCTTGAGTGACTTCAAGGGAGAGCATTCACTGATGGAGACTCCAACTGCAGCCAAGCCTCACACCTACTGTGCAGCTCAGCAGCTGCAGAAGTGCTGAGGGGACAGAGGGGTTTGTGCTCTGGGAAACGAGGGCAGAGGGGCCCCACCCAGCCCACCGAGCACTGCAGGCTGTGCTCTACTCGAGTCACACCGAGCATTTCAAGGAGCCACAGGCTGAGCAGTGCACTGCTTACAACAAGCAGTAATGAGATCTATGTGCTGCCTGTGCCTTACACTCCTCAGGTTACAGGGAATCCATCAGCTAAGGCACACCTACACCCATTTCAGCACGTGATTCATGTCCCGTGTCACAAGGGTGAGGATCTTGCCAATTTGATCTGGTGGAAAATTCCTTCCTGACCCCCATCTGGCAGTCCATTGGTAGCCAGCCAGGCATCCAAGGAAAAGGATTCTTGGGACTTTCTCAGGGAACATGACTGAGTGGAACAGTCTATGCCCCATCTCTGACATGTCAAAGGATGGGGAGGGGGAATCAGTGGTGGCTTTCCCTCCATGGTCTATGCAACCAAAGTACCTTGGGGTTTGTTTTCTTTCAACTTGGTTCCTACGTTGACAGTTCATGAATTAAGGTCAGCAGTGCTCACCTGTTGGCCAGCTGCTGCTCAAAGTCTCCACACTGATGAAGGAGTTCACCACAAATAGAAATTATCCTGGGAAAGAACAAGACAAAAACACATTGTGAGATTTGAGGCAGATAGTGCCAGATCCCCCCTCAGAGAACCCATCTCAGACCCATGTCAAGTAATTAAGAAATGCCATAACCAAACTACAGCCCACACATCTGTCAAGAGTCAACTTGGTGATTAACTCTGCATCCATTTGATAACACAATCAAATTTTTTTGCCCAATGGCCTCATCCACATGCTACTCGTCATCACGGGGAAGGCCAGCTCAGTGCTACCAGGAAAATTCTAAGAGCTGCTAATATTACAAGTGATATGGGATGCAGCCTTGCTCCAGGCAGGGTGGGGAGCCCCACAGCCCTCCCTGTGCCAGGAGCAACCTGAAACCCATCACTGACACTGGTGCTGCCAGCAGCACTGCAGCACAGTGAGCTCAGCCCTGTGTTCTGCACTGAGAACTTGTGTAAACTGACCCCAAGTAGTTCCCTTTCAGTTTTGATACAAAAATCAGCTCTGAGCCAGACAAAAAAAAAAAATCACAACAAATCCTTTACCGGACAGAGTTTTGGAATGCAGTCCAGTCCTCCTGGAACAGGGAATCTGCCAGGACATCATCCAGTTTACATTTCTTTCGTATAGACTGCAGTGTGTTTGTGAAGTCAGATGTATACCTGTAGTGAGAAAAGGAGCAGAGAGAAGCACCAGCATAAGAGAACAGGTTGGAGAGCAGCAGAAAGACATGTCCTATGATTTGCTCAGTCCATCCTCTGCAAGGGCCAAACAAGAACCAGAAATACTAAAAGGAGCACAAAAGAGACACTCTGGTTCCACTGTAAACAGGTGGATGTGAAGAACTGATCAGCCATAGACCATTCAAGCCTAGACCAGAAGACAAGGAGCATAAAAGATGCTGTGTGGCTGACTCAGTTTCCTGCATGTGGATTACCAGGAGCTCTCCCTGCCCATGAGAAGGAAGGAGAAAGACATTTTAGTTACCACTACACTGACCATCTCCTAGGAAAGACCAGGAAAAGTTTATAAGGCGCCTGCTACTCCAACATCACTTGGCCCTTACTCCAGGAACATGGTGACAACAATCTCATGAATTTGTTTTCTCAGCTACTCCCCAGATGAGAACATGGATAAAAAGAAGAACATTCTGTTTTCTACACACCCCCATTTTCTTTTCAATAATGCCCATAAGCTGGAGGCATGTACATTGCTCTGTAATTGCCTATAAAGAAGGTGAGATCAACACTGGTGCTCTCCTCTTCCTCCTTCCCACAGGGCAGCAATACCTGATTCATACCTTGTGAGCAGCTCCTTCAGTATCGTGAAGGAATAAGGAATTAATCAGTATAGGAATAGGACAGTGATACTTTAAGACAAGAACTAAGAGTGAACCTCACTCCGTGGGGTCTCTCACACTTACAGGCAGATCCTGAACATGAGGTCACTTGTCCCAGTGACTGTGTATTCATAGAATCAACAAGGTTAAAAAAGACCTCCAAGACCATCAAGTTCAACCTCCAGACTTATTTCCCCACTGAGATCTACTTTCGTCAGCCTAATTTGCCTTATTTTGTTTTGGGAAACATTTTCTCCTTCAAAAGTACTTATTAAAAATGAAAACTCAGCCCAACCAGAATCGAAAACAGCTGGTAAGTCTTTGATTTAGCCATAAAATCTTCCATTTTTCCTCTAGAAAACAGCCTGTGCTCGAATGAAGCAGCAAGAGGGATATTGATGATTCATGGTACAGTCAAAGGCACTTTCTGCTCTCAGCCGTTTTTCATAAACTACAAAGTCCTTGGCCACAAACTGCACACTCACTACTTGCTGGTACAAATGCAACAGTAGCTAAAGGCACCTTACTTTGAGAACAGGGCCTTCAGGGCCTTCAGCAGCCCACACACCCCCAGGCCATCCGTGAGCTTGACGCAGTTGTCGATGGCTCCAGCTGCCAGAATGAAGAGTTTGTTGACTGAGTGGTTCAGTTCCTGGACACAATCAATCACTTCCCAATGCTCCTAAATAACAACATAACAACAAAGCTGAGCCTGACTCTTCTTCCAGGCATTAGAGAAAACACACCTTGTGTGTAACACAGCGTTCTCTGGTATTCTCCACTCTTGTGAAACTCCTAAGGCAGAACCATGCTGGTGCTTCCACCCTCCTGCCCGTGGACTGTAACAACAGCCAGGCTGCCAAGCCCTGTGCTCACCAGGGCTTCAAGGAAAAACAGTTCAGCCAACAGCAGAGTCTTTTACAAAAAAAAGGAAATATAACCAAACAGCAGAGGAGGAAAGAGAGCAGTAACTATGACAAAGGGCCCTGTATTTAGTGGAAGCTTCAGCCTCTCCCTGTACAGCTGAGCAAAGACTGGTACATTACCAAGGGCACTGCACTGATCTGGATGAGGAGATTCTCTTCTTCCAGGTCTCCATACTCGAGTTGATAGGGCTTGTATGGACCATACACCGCTTCCACCAGCTCCATCACTTTCACCAGGTTCTGCTCCTCTACAAAGAATCAGATGTTTAGTCTACAAAGAGATGAATATGCTACTGAAAGCCTCATTTCAAGCTACATGCAGTAGCTCTTCCGCTAGAGCATGCTGCCTGCACAGGCTTGGAATGCTGCCCAACAGCTTCAATCTCAACTACACAGATTGGGCTTTTTATTTTTTTAGAAACAAGATTATTATTTCTACCTGCTTCCTAAAACCAAGATGTTCTACCTCAACAAGTGCCTCAAGAAAATTATCACTCACTGATCCAAAACAGCCTGGGTGACAAAAATCTATCAAACATTCCAACCTACAGCAGAAGAATTGAAACCATCTGAGAAGTGAAACACATTACTCCCACGGCGTCAAACAGGGGCAATCCTCATTTATCACAAAGCCTGGTTCACACTTAAAATAATCAACACTAATTCAATTCACTCAGCACTACTGTGCCAGTGTTCATCAACCAGAGCTGAGCACGAAGCACAAACGCAGCCTCTCAGTGCCATGCCTGAGCAGGGAGCTGCCAACCCAAACACAAACCAGGGCTGAATGATTATTGCTCAAATCAGAACTGGACACCAGCTGTTCTCACAAAGCTTTGCCAAACTCAAACATGCGGCAAATCAAAATTACTTTGAATGCTGGATATCAGGAAAGACTTCTACACCCTGAGGACAGGAAAGCAATGGAGCAGTCTGTTCAAAGCCAGCACTGTCTCCGTGCTTGGACATTTTCGAGACCAGACTGAACAGTACCCCAAGTACCACGGTCTGACCTCACAGCAGATCCTGCTTGGAACAGGCAACTGGACAAGATCATCTTTCAAGATCCCTTCCAAACTGAATTATCCTATGAATCACAGCTGAGCCCTCCCCTCACATACACATGCAGGAACTGGTTTGACTCTCCTCAGCTGAGTCACCTGGCTTTTCCATTCTTGAGATATTTCTTTTCTCAAACATCTTACCCCACAATAAAAGAGATGGAAATAAAGGCTTTGGGGTTTTTTTTAAAACACACTCAGATAACAGTTCAACAGCGGTCTTCCTATTCCATCATCTTACAGAATTTGGCATTATTTTTCCAAATCCTTTTTAATAATTTCTGTAATGAACCACAAATTAAGCTAGAAGATGATTGACGCATATGCAACTAGACAGACAACAGACACAGTCACACTCCCTGACATTGCCCAGCAATCATAATTTACAGGATCAAGTAAGAATCTGGGTTCAAACAGCTCAAGACAATGTTATGAGGAACCAAACACAGGAAGCACAGCATCAGGAATGCTCCATTAGCTTTAATTTTGCATTTTCCCACAGCCAGCCTTTGAAGCAGCCCCACCAAATTCATAAGGGTCTATAAATAGCCAAGAGCTTAAGTCAGGCGTAAACCTATGCAAACACAGCACCTCACTGCTGTGTGGTTTGCGGGAATTACTCAGCAAGTCATGACCAAAATGACAAATGTCCCAGGGAGGGGAAAGCACAGGGCAGATTTGCAATCAAACACTGAGGATGCTGCTGGGAATAAAATACCAACAGTTCAGAAAAAAACACTGGGCCCTGCATTGTCACTTGATTAAACCCTAAGCCAATGGCAACAGAAAAACAACAAAATCAAATACAAGCATCCAATGGATGCAGCCTTCGAGCAGGTTTTCTCTTGTTTAGTGAGGTGTGACAATTCCAGGAAACTCCTCAACTTTTCTGCTTTGTGATCTCTCACAATGGGTCTCACTGCCTCCCTGGAGACATTTCCTCATCTGGGAGGCAGAAGAAACAGTAAAGCTCATAAAAGAAGAAGTGCTAAATGTTATTTACCCTGCAGAGCCAGTGTGCTCAGGACAGGGCTGCTTCAGGAAACTCAGTGTTGTGTCAATAGCTCCAGTGTAAGATACACACACAAACACAAAGGTGCAAGTGCCGCGAAACTGCACCTTGCTTAGAAGAGATAATCCCTCCCTCCACCTAAAACTAAACAGAATCCCACAATGGGACTTTACAAAGGGGACAGCATAGAATGACAGCATTCAGTGCCAGAGCCTTACTCAGGTTTGGCAGCATGGCTACCTCCAACCCCTTGGCAAAGTGGACAGTGGCATCGTGGAGCTCCAGCAGGTGGTTCAGCTTGGTGTCCTGGCCTGTCCTCTCCATGGCAGTGCTGAGACACACAGGGATGGAAGGCACCAGAGCTCCCAGAGTTTGAATCAACAGCACAGTCACGATTTCATGGGGGTTCTTGAACACCTGCGGCAGCAGAACAGCTACTGGCAAAAGCACATTACCTGAGAGGAACACACAGCAACAGAAAGCAGCAGGCAGCTTCCAAATCTGAACCATCTCACCAGGGGTAAAAAACCCAGGAGCAGTCTGCTAAGGCTGCTAGAGCCACACTGACCTAGCAACCAGGACAGCCTGATTGCAAGTTTAGGGCAGTACATATGCACCGCTGTGCTTTGAGTACAGCCACCAAGAAACTAGAAGAGAGGCACTGGTCAAAAACTGAATTCAGAAGAACACAAGCACTACAGTGATTCAAAAAACACCTGGCAGAAGAGGGCATTTGAAACAGAGCACTCAGTTTACACAGGTGTGTTGGGAAACAACATGAATCAGTAAAATATGAAGAAATAGGATTATATCACAAGCCAAATTACTGGTCACATAGGCAGAAGTCAGTGGTGGAAAGGCTAGAAAGCCTGTAATCAGCTAAGAATCAGCCCCTCCACTAGCATAAAACTTCTTACAGTCTTTATTGTGACTTTTTCATCAGCTGCTCTGCTCATTTGCTTTGAAACCTGGGTTTACCATCAAAAAGGTCCAAGAGTTTTTCAGAAAGCATAAGCAACACAGGAGATTGAGTGACATGAGCTGTGCCACATCTGCCATTTCTTACAACCCCCAGTTCAAATAATATCTGCTAAAATGTAACCTGACATCTGACCTGAAAGTCACATCGAATCATTAGGCAGAAAAAATACATTTCAAGGAAACACTGAGCTCCTCTGCAGCACAAGCCTTGCACTGACACTGGCTATGTGACACAAAGATAAGAATCTCTTACCCTTCATGGATGAAAAACTCCTACAGGCTCAACAATATGAACTTATTTCTTCATTTCACCAAAGGACAAAAACTTTTTTTGATCCTACATTATTCTTGGCAGGAAAAACAAGCACACAGACTCCAAGGGGTGACAGCAGAAGCCCTCAGATATCTTACACAGAGCAACACACATCAGTCAATGTGACCCTGAGGGTTTCCTCCAGGCCAAGTGATAAAGCAATTCAGGCATTTCAAATGTCTTGCAACAGAACACATTTACAACACCAACATATTAATTTTAACTTAAGATACAGATGAAAGTGATAGAGCAGCTTTAATGTCAATAACACAGCAACCTTGCTGCTGGTGGAACACCAGAGCTCAAATCCTGTCTGCAAGGGCTGCACAAGGAACAGCAACTGGGTTGCAAGTCCCATCCTGCACCAATCAGGCACAGAGTGTAACTCAGGGTGAGCAGCCACGAGCTCTTCAGAGCTTTGTGAGAATTCAGAGGATGCCCAACCCTGTCCCCTGCCACCCCTGCAGCAGCATGAACCTGTCACTGCACCTGTGCTGCCCACTGGAGCTGGGCGTGCCAGGTCCCCAGGAGGGTGTCGTACAGCTCGGTCAGCTGGCGATTCAAGCTCAAGTCACTCTGGCAAAGCTCCTGCCACACGGCCACCAGCTGCACCTGATGGGGAACAGAACCAGCTGAGAGGAAAACTGACAGGCCACAGGTCTTGCTTTTGTTATTCCAAACCCAGCACTCCCCACGCACAGCACTTCTGCCAAAACATGAGGCTCGCCCTTGCTCCTCTCTCCACATTTCAGCGTAACTTATAATTCAGCACCACAGAAGGAAAAGACTTTCAGCATGAAGCTTGAGGCTTCTTAGTGATTCAAAGATTTAATTAACATTGGTATTTCACTCATAAAATGAGATTGCAACTGATACCCCCACATAATAGTTGAAATACTTGGCAAGCCCCAGCCTTGAACTTAATCCTCAAAAGTCACAGTCATGTGAGAAATTTGAAGCTCAGGTTATGGCTACAGAACTGTCTGGAATTCCAACTTTTAATCTTACCTGAAAAGAGTTTACAGAAGTCAGCAGCTGGCAAGTTGCAGTAATAAAGTTACCGCTGACATAGGCACATCCACAGAAAGCAAAGCAAAACCATGAGGCACAGAGAAATCAAGCAGAACACACATATCCTGTGTCTGCTGCAGGAAGGGACACAAGGACCCGCATGGAGAATTACTCCTGCAACAAGGGGAGTAACCAAAGCTGGTCAGAGCCAGCAAGAGAAGTCTAAGAAGGAAACACAGAGAGGAACAGGTGCCATCCCCCACCACAGCACAGCTGAGATCCATGGGGCAGCAGCTCCCTCTGCAGTCAGAACCCAGCAAGAATTCCGATTTTTATTCTGCAACGTTAAAATGTTACCAAAACACTTACCTTGTGACACTTATAATAATAAGCAAGAAGCTGGGGCATCCGATCAATTTCGGTGAAGACTTTAACAAACATTTTTGCCTGATCTAAACAAAACAAAATAACAGGCATCAGGATCAGCCTCAAAGCTGAGGGTGAGACATCAGTCTGAGCAAGAAATTCTCTTCTAAGGGAGCAGGCACAACGGTCTACACAGAAAGAGACAACTTCATCTATTGTTCGCTTATCTTCTGAAACAGGAGCAGAACTGCCTAAAACCCATTCTCAAAAAAGATCAGGCAGCAGAAATAAGAAATGAATTTAACTTCTTAACCAGCACATAGTATTAACACAGTTAGTATTAAAGCCAGATAAAGCCAGAGCACTTCCTAGAAGGAAATAATTAGTTTCTAGACACAAGCCAACACTTACAAACCTAAAGTATACATGATAAAGGCCTCGGCTTTGCTTTCACCTGTCCTCAAAATGATCTGTGTGCCTCAGACTGACTCATGGCACAGCTGCTCCTGCACAGAACTTTGAAACACAGGTCCCTCAAAAGTCTGGTTTGTAGCCCACAGCCCCAGATCCCTCCAGGACCTCGAGGTGCACAAAGATGAGTGTCAACAACCAGAACAACTACTTTTCAGAAGTGCTGACAGCAACACAGAGAAGGAAGAGCACAAAGAACTGTCCAAAACCACAAATTTTCTAATGAGAATTTATAAAGTTGCTTTTACAAAGTAGTAGGAAGTCAGAACACTTCCAAACAAATTTCCTTCCTGATTACACCAACAACACCATGATAACAAAAACCAGGGCCCTTCTGCTTATTTGAGCAGCACTTCCATCTCACACATCCACATGGCCTATAAAACCAGCCTGTAATCTTCTTGTTTCCTGCAGTGGCCACAGGTACCCCAAACTGCACGAAAATCAAAGCAGCACTGGTCTGCAGCCAGCTGCAGAGCCCAAAATATTGCAGGGCATCTGCTCCACCAGGAGAAGCTCACAATCCTGTGCCAGGAGCCTTCAGGACACCAACTCTCCACCCAAACACTGTTTTAAAGACAATAAACTCTGTGCTGATAGTAAATGACACCAAGAGCTACTGACCTACAGACTGGGAGTTAAAAGCAGCAACAATCTGAGGGCTGGCCATGGCCTCCAGCCGGTTCTTCAGTGCCTCCAGGTGCACACACTTCTCTGAGTAATCCGGCGTGTCCACCAGCATAGCCAGGCTGCTCTGCATGCTCGTCAGCTTGGCTGAAATCAGGGACACGTCCTGCCAGCAGGGAAAGGCAGCCTGTTACCAAGGGCGACCTCACACAGCATCAGCACCAGGGATGCGTTTCACAGTCACTCCAAAATACAATTTTTAAACACAGTTCCCTGAAAAGCTGGAGGCACACAGACCAAATAATTCAGTTTACCTGTGTTTTAAGAGTCTCTTCAATATCTGCACTTAGTGTGCTCCATTTGTCTGCTTCCTGAAGTGACTCGGCAGCCAGCTGCATCCTGGACTTCACTCGGTCAATCTCTACCAGGACCTGAAGAAGAAAACACAACACTACGTTCCCCACTGACACAAAAAAATGACTGTCACAGATACTTAGGAGTTATTTTCTGCTTGAATTTTAAAAACAAAAAGGTGTGAAAAGATTATGTTATTACAAGAAGATGGAATAGTTTGAATGGGCTAGAGAGGTAAAATCATCTTTCAAAGTCAAACAACAGAAGGTTAGTTTAGGTTAGTTTGAATTCTGGTCTTGTACTTTTAGTATCCACTTTTCCTGAAAACACCCTGCACCCCAGGCAGAAACCAGTGTCCCCAGTCAGGTACCAGCAGCTCTGAACCGACACCTGAGCAGCTGTTCTTCAGGACGTGCAGATTGCACAGGTTTATATCACACTCACATTTCCACTATAATGTTAAAAGAAGTGTTTTTGTCTATCTTAAGTTCGCAAGATTATTTCATATGAACAACTCTGGAACATTTAGAATTTCACAAATTGCAGATCAACACTAAGACAAGAACTGACCTGCATGGACTGAGCTGTGTCTTCTTCAAACTTCTTTATATCTTCTTTAACTAGGATCATCTGCTCCTTCAGGAATGTTGCCTCTTGTTTCAAGACTTCCACTTCCCGGAGGACTCTGGGCATGTTCTGGAGAGCCTGATGGCTTGTTTCTGCAGAAACATAGAGCAGTGAGGAGGGGTAAGAGTCCTTGCAGGAACAGGTGGTCTTTCAATAATCTCATCTAACCTTTACTACTTGAAAAAACCCAACACTAGACACCAAAGCAAAACATCAAACAACAAATCTTCAGCTGTATCTTTAAACTTTAAGTACGTACTTTATTATGGAATCACTTAGGTTTAGAAAAGCCCTCTAAGACCATCAAGTCCAACTGTTCCCAACAGTCCAGTCCTGTTACCCCAGTACTGCCAAGGCCACCACTAACTCACAGCTGCATCCACATGGCTTTTTAATCCTCCCAGGGCCTCCAACACTGCCCCGGGCAGCCTGTGCCAGGGCTGGGCAACCCTTTTGGAGAAGAAATTCCCCCTGTTATCCCACCTAACACAGCGCTGGCAGGAACTGCAGTTTCTCAGCGTTTAACGCAGATGTGTTGGTGAATAACTACAAGACCCGAGATCGGTGTGAGGATCCCTCTGTCTCTGGCAAGGCTGGCCAGGCCGGGATCGCCAACGCGCCCTCGCGTGGCCTGCACAGGTCTGCCTGTCGCGCCTTAGGAAGATCCAGGTATGGGGACAGACGGATGCCAGGAGCACACCGCAGAGCTGAACTGGGCCGCAAATCCCGCCCCGATCGGCCCGACACATTCCCGCGGGGCAGAGCTCCCGCCCGGCCCGCACCTTCCACGGCGTTGTTGACCTCCTGGATGAAGAGCTGCAGCTTCATCACCAGCGTGGCGGCGTGGGCGTCCACCTTGCCCGGGGCCTCCTGCTGCACGGCGCGGAACGCCGCGTTCACCCAGCCCTTCACCTCGAACTCGTCCGACAGGAACCGAGAGAAATCCATGGCCACGGCCGGGCCGCGGGGGCACAGCGCGGGCACAGCAGGGGCACAGCCCGAGCAGCTGCGGCCCGGCCCCGCCGCGCTCCCGGAAACGCTCGGCGGTCCCGGGGCGGTGCCGGG
>VZRS01014564.1:32426-50283 GCA_013398055.1 Ifrita kowaldi
CGTGTGCCCGCCCCGCCCGGCCCCAGCGCGGCCCTGCTGCCTCCCACCGCTGCCGGTGCCGGCGCCCACCGCCCGCGTCCCTCAGCGCCCGCTGCACCTCGGCACAGACCCCCGGAAAACGGAGCCGGGGGTGTCCCTGTGTCCCTGGAACAGGCCCTGCCGTGGCTCCAGACAGGCTGGCACGGGGGCTGAATGCTGGTGTAGATTCACTTTTTTAATTCAAAAAGTAAAGGGGAAATGGCCCAGAAAGCAGCAGGAAAGGTGTGCATGGCAGAAGCACCGAGGCTGCGCTGCTCTCCAGCAGGCTCCTGTAAAGCAGGCTCAGCTACAGGGAAAGGCTGTGGCAGAAACAGCCAGTTCACACTCCTCCTGCCAGGCACAAAAAGGAAGAAGGAGGTGGCAGATCCCGAGAAAAGGTGCCCGTATGGAGTGCTGGCCAGCACTGCCGGCCCCCAGTCCCTCCCCATCCATGGCGAAGGCAACATGGCAGTGTCCGAGCCAGCTGGACTTCAGCTCCTGCCCCAGAGCTCTGCTTCTGGAAAGCCGGTCACCTCTCCCACCTCACTGAAGGGCTGCACGCCTTGTGTGAACACCAGTTTGTACCTCAGTCGGATAGGCTTCTGGGAGAGAAAGGAAGAGAGAGGGACACACCATGATTATAAACTCCTGGACTCCTTCACCCCTCACAGCCTTGCTGCAGTGAGTCACCTCTGAAAGGAGAAACACCAGCCTTGCAGAAGCTCTGCACAGAAGGAAACCCTGGATCTTCCTAAGATAGACGAGTAACTGGGAGACCTGTGCAAGCCACCCATGGGCATGTTGGCAATCCAGGCCTGGCCAACCTTCTCAGAGACAGAGGGTTCCTTACAGCCGTCTTGGGTCTCATAATTATCCACCAATGCAACAGATATGCCACCCATCACTTGTGCCTTGGGGCCCCCCGTGTTCCATCAGCTGCCAACAACTGCACAGTGAGTGCCTGGAGCTGTCTCTGTGGGCAGATGGTCCAGAACTGTGCAGGCCCCTGCAGCAATTGCCCACACAATCCTTCAGACTGTAGCTCTGCAAAGCTCTTCGAGCAGGAAAACCATCTTCCCAGCACAGTCCAGACTGCCCCGTCTCTCCACTGCATCTCCCCATTATTGAGACTCCCCATCTCTCATGCAAACACCCAGTGGGATTCCCAGTGCCCATCAGCAGCACCTTGTGTGGGTTGGCAAGCAGCAGCACCTGGGACACCACTGCGGGCGGGAGGAGAGGGTTGAAGGCTGGCAGCTCAGAACCCGAGGCTGGTTGTAACTTAATTTGCAGGGTCTGAAAGAGAAAACAAAAGAAATACTTTTTAGTCCATGATGGGAAAGGGCTGGGAGCATTACTGTGCCACGGAGGTGGTTAAAGATATATCAGCCAGAGGCTATCATTCAGTGAAAAGCACAGCCTGCAACTAAAGGCAGATATTCCTGAACAGCCAATTCTATGCTACACATGCACAGGCAGCAAGAGCTCTACCCAGGAGGCAGAAGCAGCAGGTCTGGAGCCCTCTCTGGCTGTAGCAAGGCCATGGATACACACTGTGAAACAGGCACCACTGTACAACAGGTTCTCTGTGCAGAGAAAGGGAGCCACACAATTTCCCATGAGCAAGGCAAATTCTCAATACGAAATGGTGGAGCTTCTCCTCAGGACATTTCTGAGCATCTCTGCTGCTTTGTCACAGGCTTCTCACCTTTGGGACTGCAGCCTGGAACACTATGTCCTTAATGGGGTGAGCTGAGGTGCTCAGCATGGACAGGACCATCACCAGCACGTCCGGCCGGCCGGGAGCCGGGTCTCTGGAGAAGTGGAGCATGGCCTTGAAACCATTCCTATCATACACAGTGAGTGGACAGATAGTGCCTGCCAGAGACAAAATGAGAATCAGAATCAAAGCCTGGGTTCCTCTCCCATCTGAGGGTGAACAGGAAAGATGGGATAAGGAATAGCAAAAAAGAAAATGCAGACAAACTTTTTCTTCCTTCAGCAAACCCACAGACAAAGTGGCACTCAGCACCTGCCCCTGATTTACACCTGCCTCTAAGGAAGAGACAGGAATCTGAATGTCTGCATTTGGGATTTAGCAGCTCAGGTTCCACCAGTCAGCGAGAGAAGTCAGCTGTGGATCCAACAGAGATATAGTGGGAAAAGCAAAGTGCCTTTCTTAGCGCACACAAGATTTGGCTCCTTACCATGCACGCCTGGCAAATTCAAACCTGAATCATCACCATCCAGCCCTTCCAAAATCTGCTAAGTCCTTCACTTGAGACTGAAGGCAGATCAGGATGTCTTTTGTCCTCTTCCAGCAGCAGTGAGAGCCAAGGCTCTGTGGCCCTGGGATGAGACCCCGGGGTGACACATACCCAGGAAATGCTCTGGGGAGGGGCTGCGGAGCTGGGCCATACAGTGTGAAACCAAAAAGCAGAGGTGGAATGAAGAGCTCTGCTTTAGGAAGTGGGGCAACTCCCACTCACAAGTGTCTTTTAGGCCCCTGTAGAACAACTGTTTGAAGCTTGACTGAAGGTGTGAAGGACAGAGAGTTTAGAAGCACCTTACAAAGATTAGCCATGGCAGGAAACTCCTGAGTAATGAGTAGGGAGGACAAGGACATTGCCGTGCTATGACCCCTAGCACCTGCTCAAATTCTCAGGTACATCAAGCCCTTCACAGAACAGTCATTACTTGTCTCCAGCCGACCCACAAAGCACAAAGCTACTTTGGCTTGCTGTCCTGCAAAACTCATGGAAGAGCTCTAGTAAGCCTCTAGTAAGCAGAGCTGGGGCACAGAATTGCACTTACTTGGTGTAACTGAGATTAAAGGCACAAAAACGTTTTCTAGAGAAGCATCATAGGAAGCTGGATGCAAAGAGGCAGCAGGCTTCAGCTCATAGCCTGGACTGAGGAGTAGAGGATCTGCCACTGAGTTATTTGGAAGATCTGGAAAGGGCAATTTCATTGGTGACAAATCCCTGGAAAGAAAAGAATGCAGAAAGCTTGCATTAACTGGGGATTCTACAGGGACTATACTGTCTTCTGCTGTATTCCCAATCCCTCATCCCCTTTAGGTATAAAGAAACTACAGGCTTACATTCTGAGTTCTTCAGAAATTCAAAAATTCTTGTCATCTATGGAAGATCTTGCTGTTTCAAAATTCATTAAGGCAGATATTGGTTCTGTTACTATAGTAAAACCTAGTTTTAGGGCTTTGGAAGTCTGCTGTCCCTGTGCACAGCTTCTCTGGAGCCCTAGTCAGGGAGATTAAAGTAAATTCCAGCTCAAAGACATCGCAAGAAGCTGGAAGTCTTCAGTAAAATTTCTTGTATTATGGCAGACTGTATAAGCATATCATAGTAGTCCCCTGCTCTGAAGATCTGTGGAGATTAATTTGATTTGTGAACTGTTCCAAGCTTCCACTGAATGCCTAGAAACTACTTTGTCACAGCCTGGAGAAAGCTGAGGAAAGTACGTTTTGAGTGACAGGTTACTATAAAAAGGCCTGACTGTAAGGTTTTTGTTCTTTTAGCTCAATATCACCTTGTTACCAACCAATGGGATTTGTCTCCCCAGATTTCTGACCCTTGGAAAGTCCTGGTGTGCAATTACAAAGTGCAATTAACAGGTGCACAACTGCAGGAAAGAGCCAATGTGTGCACGGATCACTTGTCATCACTGACCGGGGCAGCTGAAAGGTTTTCCTAAACCTCCCGGCTGTAAAAGAATTCCTCAGCCCCAAAATCTGACTCTTATTATGCAGAGTTTACTTACAAAGAGAATGTCTTGGTCCTGGATAATGGAGAGAGCTGTTCATCCAGGCTCTGGAACTCACTCTTCCCTGCACAGCTGTCTTCCCAGCTTTCCTGTGGTCCCAGGGTTTGAACAGCACTTACACCCTCCCTAAATCCATTGTGTAGGGCAGGCTGGAAAATAAAGCCCTCAGGTTCATTTTACGCAATAATAGCAAAAATAAACCTATTCTGCTGAAATGAACTTCGATTATAATACCACTACCTAAAGTAGTAATACATATAGAGTCATTTGGTTGCAAAATGCACCTGAGAGATTAACTGAGAGCAAGAGGATTCCAGTTTCCCCTCAGAACAGAGTGGAACACCAAAAAGGCTGCCAGGGAAAGCCAGACCAGGAATCATCTCTGATTTTTGTCTTTATACCTTATGGACTGCAAAGTATCGGAGCATCACTCACCTCTGCTAGGCCAAAATCAGGTAGTGGTTTCTGTATGACAGGGGAATTGCTGAGACCTAAGAAAAATACCAAAATGCCACAGATAATTTACAGAAAACAGGGTTTTTCCACAGGTTCTTCCTTTGCTGTCTAACAGCAGTCTGGCTATGGTCTAACACCACTAAAGACGCTGCATCCCTGAAAACTTATCTGGAAGGCTCTGCCTTCTCTTGGGACTGACACTGGATTGAAAGTTCTCCTCTCTTTATTAAACACCACAAACCCCCCAGTAACAAGGGTGACACTGAACTGCACCTACACACCTAAGGACTGTAACTCCTCCTCGAGCAGGCAGGTGGAGGTTGTGCTGCTGTGTCGGGAGGCCGAGGGTGTGTCTGCAAAGGGGTCTGGGGGAGTCTGGGCCATGGCCTCCAGCTCGGAGAAGTCGATCAGGGTGTAACTCTTCATGCGCCGTGGGGCTGCTCGGCACGCTTTGGGAACAGAGACAGAGTTAGCGAGGGACCTCCGGAAAGGTTCCCACACCCACGGGTACAGTTGTGCCTGAAAGGTGAAGAACTTCAGGGATATTTTCTGTCAACTGTATGCAGGAGAAAATGATGGTTACATAATATTTTTCCTGTGTTACAGGACTTTCTCCACGTTGATTCTCTGAGAAGCACTTCCCTCCCAAACCCTGCTCCCACCTGGCATGCAGGGCAGAGCTGCTGTGGGGCACTGCGGGTGCTTCTCACCTGGTGCATGGGCAGAGCTGGCAGCTGAACCTGCTCCATCCCCGTTCTCCTGGCTGGCCACAACCTGCCTGTACTGCCCCAGCGCCCATGAGAGCTTGTCACTGGCCTGCAGGATCTCAGCTGGAAACCAGAGAAGATACAAAATACTCATGTTCCAACGGGAAGGTCGGGACAGTTGCACAGCACTCCCCAAAATGCTCTGAGGAAGGGACAGTGCAGCTCAGGAGCGAAGGCCAGTGGAGCAGACTGCCCTCAGCTCTTCACTCGCCTTTCATTCCATTTTGCACACACAGCTGCTGATTTCAGGCATCTCTCTCGTTTATCAAGATCACTTTGAAATCCTATCCCATCTCTAAAGTATTCCTAATTCCTGCCATCCCTTCTGCACTTTCTTGTTCTCCACAAGTTTTCCCAGTGCACTTGAGTCTATAACCCAGCAATCCCCAGCTGGAGAGCCATGGCATCCATGGGTATGGAAGAAAGGTGTGAGGTGCAGTTGAGCTCTTGGGGTTGCTGTTTAAGATGTCAGTTCAGCAACCATTGCTTCAGTCAGGTTTTCAAGGCACATGGACAGGAATGAAATGCCAATTGTGGAATTTGAAGATTTTTCTCTTATCAAATTAACTCTACTCTAGCTGAAACCAGGACACCTTCCTTGGTATTATACTTAAAAATTCAAAATATATTCCTCTCTCTGTGTTTATAGAGAGGGAGAAGTTCAATCTCTGGAGAGAAAAGGCCTCAAAAGTCTTCAGTTCTCTGAACATCAGAACTCAAAAAAACTCAGAAAACCACCTCAGCTGGAAGAAATGGATTCACTGTTTAACTTCAGGCTCCAAGTGAAAATAACAACTTCCTCAGAGATGAGCAAGAGGAGACCCAATGCCACTTCCCCTGGGTTTCATGCTGAGAGTGGAGAGCTTTGCCCACAGGGTACCAAGTGCCCAAGCACTCCCCTCCCAGGGAAGGGAACAGCCCTATCACAGCTGCAAAGAACCACGAGGACAGTGTTGGCTCTTACCTAGAGCTTCCTCGTCAGCCACCGCCTCGCTGGCCAGGCGGAAGAGCAGCGGCCTGAGCTTCTCACAGCGCTGGAACAGAGCCTGGGGAGGGAATGTTTCATTGCTCAGGACATCCCAGGCACACTCACACTTCTGTCTCTGCAATCACCTGCAAGTGATGCTCCCTCTAGAAGAGGGAGGAAAAAGAGCATTTATGCAGGAAAAAGAGCATTTACCTGTAGGGTGTCCTGGTCAGCTGGGGATAATTCATGTCTCCTGTAGTTCTCCAGTAACTCATCCATACGTTTGACATTCTCAGAAACTTCATTGATGGTGTTCACTCTTCGGGACACCTGAGCTGACTTTTCTTGTTCCTGTGATGAAAAATGAAAGAAAGGGAGATGATGACTTGGCTGATACAGCCAGTGCACGTGTTTGGCTGGAGCTCTCTGGGTCATACCCGGGGAGTTGCTTCCCATTCATATTGTATTGCAGGTAGAGAAGGCACAAAGCAGCACAGGTGAGAATGTGCCCCCAGCTGCCCCGTCAGAGCACCCTGGCTGTGTGCTGTGGAATATGGAATTCATCTCACCACAGGCACGAGTGTGACTACAAAATTTGAGCTGGGAGTTGGTGGCTTCTGCCACACAGAACAACACACTCAAAATGACCACAGGGCTTTGTTAAACCAAATCTCCTACGTAAGCAGAGAAGTGGGATGCTGCTTCAGATGGAACATGCAAACGGACAGGCCAGATGTGCACACACACACTGCATGCAGGAAAGAGGCAGTTTTGTACAGAAGTGACTTTTTTCCACCTGGGAACTGAGTTTACTTTTGGAAATTTTCTACCACTACTGCAGTACTACTGCCAAGGTCTCACTGACATGGAAGTGTCCTGCTGTATGCACATTCACATATTCCCTCTTCCTGGCAATGGCATATTTTAGGGAAACAAAACAAGATGATCCCATGCTGTAAATTCAGAATAATTTGGAAAGACTGAACATGGGCCCTCCTCTGGGGCTACAGTACAGAGAGTCTCCTGTGAAAAACTGAATGGCCACGTTCCCTCCCACCCTCCCTGGCTGCAAAGAGACTTCTCCTGGGAGTTCCCACCTCTTTAATCACGCTCTGGATCAGGTGGTTGGCTGCCTGCAGATCCTCAGGGTGGCTGCTCTTCAGGAGCTTGGCCAGGAGCTGTCAGGGCAGGGATGGGACAGCAGTGAGCAGCAGCCTCTGGGCACTGCTGCAGGCACACATCACACACGAGAGACACCTGCTGCAGGAACGGTCCTATAATCCTGGAAATACGTCAGCTCCTGTCCCATAATATAATCCAGGTTATATTGCTGCCTGCATACACTGGCTGTTCAGGATTAGGAACTCTGGCTCTGCAGAACTTCTGTAAGACCTGGAGAAGCCCTCCCTTGGGGAGGTTTCATGGAAACTGATGTTTTTTCTGTAAAAAAGTCACTTTTTACTAAGCAAATATTTCTGGCAAACCGTCTCAGAGTTCTCTAGCTGTTGCACTGCAGGAAGGATCAGCATTATTCTGAGATAGTCTGTCTGAAACAGCAGGAGCTCCCAAAATATTACTGAGCCTCTTTTTTCATCAATACAAAACAGGGCAGGGCACGAAGGCTCTAAGGTTTACCTTGGATTTCTCTTCATCTGTGTCAAAAATAGAATTCTGAGGTCTTGGAGAAGGGGGAGGTAAAATTTTGTCTTCTGGCAGTTTGGGATCTTCTTTTACAATCCCTGGAACAGGTAACAGTAGTTGTTCAGTGATGCCCAAGCTGCTGAAACCTCGATGCTCAACAGTGCATGAGGTTTTGCACAGATTTCTGGATTAAAGTACCACTGAGGACTACTAAATGTAATGGAATGGATGAAAAATCCATCCCAGGATCCCTCTGAACTCATCTCTCATAACCCTGGGAAAGTATTCCAGGGCAAAGATCACTTCTGAGTTTGTCCTGTACTTTTTCCCTGCACACAGTGTGAACAGAGGCCTCCAGACTAGTCTGAGCCGTGGCTCAGGAAGGCTGTTCTTTGGAAAATCCCTTTAAACAGTTCCATGCATCCTTCAGAACCCAACCAGCCTGGGAAGCATGGCCTTTGTCCCTTTTCCTTACAGACAGCATGTTATGAAAAAGCTGAGTCACAAGCTGACAGGGACAGATATCTGTGGGGGAAACCACGGGCTTGGGAGGCTAAAAAGGAAACTGAAATAACAGAACTGAACCTTGTTTCTTCAGCATCTGATAAGCATCCTGGATTTTGACTTCCTGAGGAAACCAGACTGTCCAACTGAATATCACTTCCGTGACCCTCGACTTGACTTTTTCTGAAGACCAAATTCCATAGTACTGAAAACAAGACAGTAAAGAAAGACAAAAATTTTAAACTCAAAGAATTGGTGCCAGATCTGGCACAGGGATCCAGCTCCAAGGAGTTTATGTGCAGACACCAATGATAGAATGGATTCCTGTGAGTTTATTCACAGTGTTGTCCACTGCATATCTTGGGGTTAGGAAACAGTTTACAGCTGTGGCTGTAAACACAAGGAATGCTATGGAGTGTATGACAATCACACATATTCTATAACATCAAAATTAAACCTCTTCAAACTTCTCTGATCAGTTATTGAATCCAAAATCCAAAGCAGGTTGTTTTATTTTAGGGAAAACAGTTCTGTGCTTGACTTAAACACTCCCCTTAACTGCTGCAATGCAATCACACCACTGGCCTCAGCCAGCCCCAGACACACAAAAACTGAACAAAACCAGAAACGAAAGTTATTGTCTCATCAGCATGTGGATGTCTTCTCCAATTTCTCTCATTATTGCCTATGAGCACTCCTTTTATTATAAAAACACAAACCTCCCCAAGACCAGGCATTTCAAACTCATTAAATGATACCTGTCCTCTCAGAGCAGTGAACAGAGTTGTCTTCAGTGATATATGCTTTAAATTCTGTGATTTCACTGAAATCCTGTTCCCAAGCCTGAGACTGAGACTGAGACAAGGAGTTTAGTTCGTCAGTTGAGCATTTCTTTGAAATCAGCTTTTTGCAGCTCTGCCCTTGGGCTGATGCAATGGAAAATGAAACATGTACCAGTGGTAAACGTGTGCAAGATCCACCAGAAAGGGAAACTGATGGTTGCCATGCCGACAGGGTGTTTCAGGCAGGCCCAGGCCTACCCCAACAAAGAGGAGCATGGCCAGAAGATCCCACTGCCTCTGATAAGGCAGAGCTGCATTTCTTATCTTGAAATGCCCTGGAACCACCATCACCTACCTTTGGGGAAAGCACTTTAATCAGTTCATTCAGAAATCTGAATTTTGCCATTTCACTGTGAAATCTGTCACCACAGTTGTTCACACAGGTCTCCAGCACCTGCAGAAAACAAAATGTTACCAACAGGAACTGAACACACAAGGCTTGGGGAGCTTTCAAAACCTTTGTCATTATAATGCTGAATCTAAGAACCTTCTGGCACTGCATTAATGAATACAAGATACTGAGGAAGTCATGCAGCAAGAACCTATTCCTTCATCCAACCTTCCTAAGCAGCACAATTAAGACCACCTGCTCTATTCTACTCATCACTAACAACTTTTGAGCTGTTGCCTCTGTGGTGGGACACAGCTCACACAGCCAGAGCTGCAGACCAACAAAACACCTCAGCAGAACAATGTGGGGAGGAACAGAAGCAGCTACTCCCCACACTGTGCTCTGGTTTCTGTATTCCTTGTGCAAGGGAAAGTTAAAAGGGAGAGGCATCCAAGAGAAAGAGAAAGACATTGACATCTAAGAGAAAAGGAAGAGAGAGCTATCCTGTCTGCTCTGCTGTTCTACCTGCCAGACTATTTCCAAGTGACTGCTTTGTGTGCGCATGGAAGTACTTACTGTGAGAGCATGGAGAGCTTCCCCCTCCTGAGGGGACTGGATTTTGTGTGCCAGCAGCCTCAGCGCAAACAACGGGCTGGGGAAGAGCAAAGCAAGTCACACCATGCACAAGTTCCCAGGAAAAATAAATGATGCAGGCTTTGGTCTGCAGAGAAGAGCAACTTCTGGATTCACAACAGGACAGATACCCTTCCTCGGGCACGATGGCAGCCAGGGACATGTGCACATGCACGGGGGGGAATTGGTGATCCCAGCACTGCCCTTCAGCCATGCCCAGGGGCTGTCCTTTGGGAGGGAGCAGCAGGGACAGGCTGGGGGATGTCCCTGGGCAGGCACCACCAGAGCTGGCTCTCTGCAACTGCAGGAGCTTCGATAACAGCCAGGGCACCCTGTGCCAGCTCCTGGGCACCAGCTGGGTGCCAGACTATGAGCTCTGAACTCAGTCTGCTCCAAACACAGAGATGATCACTAAGGTTTGGCAGGTCACTTGTGTAATGAGTCCCTGCTACTTCCCACAGAGCCCAGACTGTCAGCTGGAAGGTGAGGAAGTTTCAGTAGAGATCCTCCACCGTCTGGAAGGAAAAGCTGAGGCTGAGCTCCCTCGGGGCTTTCCTGCAGAACCCCGCAGCAGAAATCCTTGGCCAGACTCCTGAGGGGCTGCTGAGGGCATGGCCAGCAGGACCTGCTGCCTGCTGGGCTCCAGCAATGAACGTCAGAGCCCACTCCCAGATATAACCCTCCATCACATTGGCAAACACCTATTTCCAATTCATTTCCACTCCTGGGAGCAGCAGAGCCCAGCGAGCCCCCTCAGCTCCCTCTCCAGCTCCCCACACCGTGGCCCCAGGCACCATTCCCACAGAGCCATGAGGGAAGCTCAGAGCCAGACACAGCCTGGACGAACACAAAGAGCTGTGTGTCTGCCTTACCCCTCCGTGTCAGCGTTCACCTGGTCGCAGAACCGCTGGATGCATTCCCAGTTTTCCTCAGAGATACTCGGGTCAGTGGCCTCATCTTACAGAGGGAGAAAAATAAGAGAGGAAGAAGGAAAGCGCGGCCTCAGTGCGAGCGAGCACTCAGGGCAGGAAGCAGCTCAGATCTCTCTGGTGCCGCTGCTCCAGGGCTTTTAGTAGCAGAAAGGGGAGATCCAGGATGAGCAGGAAACAGCTGTTACTAAAATTTGCCTAAAAATATAGTCCCAAGCACACGCTTAAAGTCAAGCACAGCCTGACAACAGCAGATGTTGCTTTTAGCACGAGAAACTTCAAAACCATTTACAGGCAGCTCTCCCGGGACCACACTGCAAAACTTGTGCTGGAACACAGGCAGTTTACACTTTTGCACAGCTAAATTATGGGGAAAAAGTATTTTTTGGCTTTATCCACTCCCCAGTCTGTAACTCAGCCAGCTTTGGGTGCTGAGGACGGACAGGACAGATGGGGAAAGGGACAGATGCAGCGACACAGCACCCACATCATCCTGAAGGGGTTCCGTGGCGGTGATGGGCCCTTCCCCACGGACATGAAGCTGCTCCAGTGCCCACCCAGTTTGGAACAGGCACCGGAGCCAGCGGCCAAGACAGCCCCGACCCCCAGAGCCCAGCCCCACTCACTGAGCCACCGCTCCAGCTGCCCAGTGCCAGCCATGGGCTCCGGTCCGCTCCGCCCCAGCAGGAAGCAGCTCCCGCCGCCCCCGCTGCCGCACACCCCCGTGGGCAGCCCACGTGAGTTTTTGTGGCGTGCAAGTGTTCGCTCTGGGCGTGGGCTCAGCGCTACACCCCGCCAGCAGCCCTGCAGAGCTCCTCCCCTCACCGTGCAGAGTATTGGTGAGAACGGAATCGAAGTCACCACATTAATTTAATAATTAAAAGGGCATCAGACGAAAGAGGAAAAAACATCCCAATCTCCTGATCAGGGATATTTTTAGCGGAACCACGTGCATGACACAGTACACAGGGAGGAGTCCCCCTCTCCGAGTAGCTCACTCAGCCTGGTAGGAGACCAGGGCAGCTAAGAGGGCAACAGCTATAATATATATCTGTTTACATATAAATACCCGCCCATGGTATTTATTGAAGAACTGTGTTGTGTAGCTGTAGGTACCCTGCAAGGCCCTCTCCAAAAAAAATCTGATCTGTTGCTGTCAGAAGTTCAGTTACTTTCTGTCCACATGGTCTGAATGTAAATGCTGATACATGTCTTTCTCTCCCACCCTGCAAACCAGGCTCCTTGCAGGAGGCAACAGTAGGATGGAGTCAAATCTGGATTCGGTTCCTCTCCCAGACAAAGTGGTTTGTGCTTAGTGCAGGGTCATACAGACGTGGGAACAGCACAGACACCTGCCTGGCCTAAAGCCCGGCTCATCCGATCAGAGATGTTCACGCAGGTGCCGCCCGCACCCTCCGAGTGTGCAGCCTGGCAGCGTCGCCAATGTCCCTTGTCAGCTGGACAGTGCTCTGTGTATCCGGCCGCACACTTCCTCAGCTCCCAAAATCACCATCATCTCGGCAACGCTCGGGCCGTGCTGCAAACACAGAGGGAGTCACTGAACACATGGAACTGAAACTTCCCAGCACGTGTTTGTGCATCATGGTGACTGAACCGACGGGGCGATTCGCTCTCAGATCGCCGCCAGACTTGGGGGGGGGTCATTAGCAGCTCAAACAAAGGCTTGGGGTTTCTCCTCCTGAAGGCAAATGCCAGCCCTGGTCAGATGGACCTGAAGGATTAGCACCAGAGCTGAGCCAGGATTAGGCTTTGGAGAACTTTTGTAAAGTTTGGGTTTGAGCTCTGTGAAAGCAGATTGCACATAATCTCAGAATTGTTCTTTTTACCTGCCGCCCGCTGAGCACCAAGCGGAGGAGCTGCATCATGCTGCTGTACTTGGTCTCTCTGGTTTGCTTCTGGAGACTTCTCAGGTCTTTGTTCAACTCCTCCATAGTCAAGGCAGCTGCCTGCCTTGTCATGAGCCTTTAGGAAAGAAGGTGTCCTTACAGTCTGGGGATATGAAAACCACAGGAATCCTACCTCTCACCCTCTACCCCCTGCCCTGTGCCCAGGGTGCTCCCTCTGCTCACCAGAAGCAGAGCTCATTCAAAGGAGCAAGTTTAAACCACAAAATTATGCCACAGATGTGCAAATCCACAGAAAAAGCAGTAATTCTGATTTTTTTTAAGAATACAATTTTCAGAGATGAGAAGCCATTGCTGCCACTACTCAGCTCAGACAGCAGCACACTTACCCTAAGATTAGTTTTCCTATTTCATCTGCTTCTGCAGAAATTGTTTGTAGCTGCTGCCGGGACACCAAGGGCCTGACCCACAGGTAGGAGTAATCACTCGACACCAGATCCTTCAGGAGGCTTATGTGACCCTAGGGAAAGAAAGCAAAGCTGGTAGGGCAGAGGGCTGTGCTGTGGAGGAAGCAATTCCATCCAGCCTGGGCTTCACAGCAGTGTTCACACCCTCACAGCATTGCCCTGTACCGTGTGCTGCTTGGAGGGAATGTGACTTGCTGACAGCGAGGCAGCTGGGTTTTCCACCCCCAGAGTGAGTGGGGACATAGAGGCAGCTCAGAGAGCGTTGGCTGTCCCTGAGGTGCTGAGCCACATGTGGCTGACTCGGAGCTAGCTGGGGAAGTGGCCACCTTTCAGCATGCAGTGGGAAGCCACACGAGTCACCATCCTGTTGCCATGTGCAGCCGTCACGCTGGGACAGCTGGGTCACTTCCTGCCCATACAGAGGGCTTTATCCTTCACAAGGAATCTCCCAGATACTCCAGCAGCATCCCAGGAGCAGACTGGGTACAGCTGGAGTCACCTTCCCCCTGCAAGCACTCAGCCTGTTCACCAAGCCCCGGGCTCCCAACACACAAACCCCACTGGTTTCTCCAGGAGCTTCATCCCTTTTGGAAGAGGCTGCTTGGACTTTGCTTCCAAGGCCCAGGGCAGCAGCAAAGCAGAAGCACCTTACGCTGCCCTGTCACCAAAGGGGAGAGGTGAGTGAGAGAGGCCAGGAGAGGCCTCTGCTGGCATGAGGGACCTGCATGCTGTCATGAGGGGCGTGGAGGCTGCACCTTCCTGCCCCAGGCCAGCTACTCCCTGGGCTACAGGAGAAGGGCACTTTGGAGGTTGTCAGCTCATCTAGACAAAGCCACAGCTGATCTTATCCAGTACTACTCCCCATTCAGTTCTGAGTGGGAAGCAGAAGGGTCTTTCAAAAACATCCTGCAATTCCATGATCACTTCCATGGCAGCAACACGTCATCCCTCTGCTGAGGGAGCTCTGTGCTGGCTCAGCAAAGTATGGATGAGTTTAAGACTCTGCAAAGACCACCAGGACATTCACCAGGCCCATTCCCACAGCTCAGCTGCCTGTATCAGCGGATTTTGGCAGCTGGCTGGCACACAGCCACAGGAGCTGGCCGTGACAGCTGTGTGCAGGTTGTGCCATGGCAGAGCTCATATCACAGCCCAGGGCTCAGCCGAGTCTTCATCCAGGAACCTCCACAACACCTCAGCTCCCAGAATGGTGGCACAGTGCTCTGTCACTGCTCGTACTTTTCTCAGCAGGAGGACTCGCTCCACATATTCATTTTCCAGAACATCTGGATCCACTTGCTGATCCCCATAGACGAGCTCCACCAGTCCCTGCAGCTCCCTAACGAGCCTTTGGCGCAGCCCTTGGTTCTCAATGTGACGGGTGAGGTGAACCCTGTAACAGAGAAAAGACCTGCTTTTGGATTGCATTGGGTTACCTCAGATCTTACCACCCCAACCATATTTCACAGAAATCACAGAATATTCTGAGTAGGAAGAGACCCACAAGGATCATCAACTCTCAAGTGCATGGCCCATCTGGGGACTGAACCCACAACCTTGGCATTACTAGCACCACGCTCTGACCAACTGAGCTAAAACTCAGAAGTGTTAGAAAAGCAACTCTAAACCACAGTCAGACACTCTACAAAGGAGCATTTAGCCCTGGTGCCCCACAGTGAACTGATGATGAGGCCACTCTAAGCAGCACGGTGTCCTAGCAGCATGAGTGTACTTGCAGAAGAACCTTCTAGAAGTGTTAACTCTTTTTAGATGTTCTTTTCTTATGTTATAAACTTAAGATTTTAGATCCTCCCAGCTACACCCACCCTCTGCCTAGATTTCCAGTGTTGCCAACCCCAGTGCACAGGATGGGAGAGGAGGCAGGAACGGTGTGAGCAGAAACTTATGCTTCCTCTTAGCACAGTCCAAGAGCTGCTGCACCAGGACCATGCTTGATCCAGCAAACAAAACCTCCGGCCAAAGCCAAGTGCTAGGAATAAATTCTCATTGACATGGTGCTAACTACATTTTAAAGCTACCACTAATTTTTCACCTGTTGAATTCTGGGAGAGCTTCCAGGTCCAGAAGAGCAGAATGGGTTGTAATTCTGCCTACTTCAAACTGGGAGATCAGCTCCTCCAAAGTCCTCCCCATCTGCTTCTCTGCAACACAACCCAAATGGAATCAGAGGGGTGTGTCCCACACAGAACAACCACCACTCTCCTCACCGCAGGCCTCGGGCACGGGGCCAGGCCGGCAGCATGCTGAGGAAAGGTGACACAGGACAGCCACCTGTGCAGTGCCAGCAGCAGCAGGGACATCCCCCAGCAGGCAGGAGGGAACTGGCAGCAGGCACACAGGGGATGCTGCCCTCTCCCCAGGAGCCCGCTCTGCTGGTGAAGCACTGGGAACTGCGACATTCCGCTTGGCTTGGTCACCTTCCTCAGCACAACACCTCCACCTCAGGCAGCCAGAGAGAAATAACACTCAGCCAGGAGGCTTCACTGCCTGGAGGGAAGATTTCATTCCCAAGCAGAGCTCTCAGAACACAAGTTAATTTGTGATCCCCATGCAGCAAGAACCACAAAAGGAGACACTGACTCAACTCCTCATGGTCTGCCAGGTTAAAGGAGAAGTGGCACAAGTGTCAGACAACACTGCAATTATTAACCACAGAATGCAGTTTTCCCAAGAGTTCACAGACAGTTTCTCAACCTTGAAGTGAGGGTTTTCCCAAGGGGGAACCCATTAAGCATCAGACTCAATTTTAATGGCTGAACAGCAGCAGAAAGATTTTCACCACTCCAGCTCCTTTCACAGGAGCTCTGCAGAAGCCCTGGTGGCACCTCAATGACTGACTGGTTACCTGACACCCATTTCCTGACCCCTTCAAACACTGACAAAGTTCTCAGCTATAAAATAAACCCAGCCCATGCCACAAAGTCAGCATGAAGTGACCTGGCAGGCAGGAGCCTGGGGTGTTACCTGTGAACCCCGAGCCGCAGTTGGTGACAATGTCCAGCAGTGCCTCTGGCAGGAAGCCGTCCCGAGCAAAGCGCTCCAGGAAGATGTCCCCCTGCCTCTTGGACAGCTTCCCACCGTCCTTGTTCAGCAGCAGTGGGAGGTGGCCAAACTGAGGGGGCTCCCAGCCAAAGGCTTTGTAGAGAAGCAGGTGCTTGGAAGTTGAAGCCAGCCACTCGGTCCCGCGCAGGACGTGGGTGATGCCCATGTAGTGGTCATCTACCACATTGGCCAGGTGGTACGTGGGGAAGCCGTCCCCCTTGAGAATCACGGGGTCACCTTCCACCTCGGCCACCTCATGCTTGTTCCAGCCATAGACCAGGTCCTGGAAGGGCTCCACCCCCTTCTCCAGCCGGAAGCGGATGACGCAGTCAAGGCCCTGTGACAGCTTCTGGGCCACTTCTGTGGGTGTCAAGTGCCGACACCGGTTGTCATATCTTTGGGAGATGAGAACGAAGGTTTCCACTCAACACAGGCCAACACCATCAGCCATTTTTACATTCCCAAAACTCTAAGCAGATGCCTGAATTTTAGCTGTAACCCACCCACTCGCATCCAGTCAAACGCCTCATCTCTGGAGGGTGACACGCGGCTCCTCTCTCTACGGGCAGCGAGGCACAATCCCATTGCTAGGTGGCTTTTTGCAAGTGCGCAGCGCCGAGGGACCCGCGGGGGCACAGGGACAGGGACAGGGACAGGGACTCGTACCGCGGGGTCTGCTGGCTGCGCAGAGCCTCCCTCCGGAGCAGCTCCAGGCGCTGCGGGCTGCAGAAGCAGCGGTAAGCAGCCCCGCTGTCCAGCAGCGCCGCGCTGGCCCGGCGGTACAGCTCCAGCCTCAGCGACTGCACGTAGGGCCCGGCGGGGCCGCCGCGGCCGGGGCTCTCATCCGGGGGAATACCTGGAACACCGGCACAGCAGGACTTGAACAGCTGGGCTGTCAAAACAGCCCATACAAAGGTAGAGTCAAACCCACCCTCAAGCTGAGTACTGTTAACCTCTAAAAGAAAGATAAGGTTTCAGTAGGTGAAAAAGTAAAGATGTTTCTAAATACCTGCCCAGTCCAACATATCTTCTATTCCTTCTGCAGCTCCGGGCACCACCCGATTCTGATCCGTATCCTCCACTCTTAAAATAAAGGTCCCTTGGTATTTTTTGGCAAAGATGTAATTGTACAAAGCAGTCCTAAGGCCACCCAAATGCAGAAAACCTGTAGTCGTGGGGAAATCAAAGGAGACGGTCACATTGAAGACCCAGGGTAGAGTTCTAAATAGGAGCTGGAAGGGCGATGGATGCTGCCTGCGATGGTAGTGTCACCGAGGCGGGAGTTGACCGCACGAACACAGCTCCAGGGGCACTGGTTATAAAAATAACTTATGGATGACTACTTCCATGAACAGATTCCCTGAAGTGATCTGGAAATCCCTTGTAAGCTGGCACATGACAGGAACAGCTCTGCCACAGTACACCAACAGTGAGCCCGCACAGCCGGGAGAGCACCGGGACACGCGGGCAGGGCGAGCCCGGGAGCTTCTGCAAGACCATCGCCCCCTCGGCTGCCCAGGAAACCCTTCCCCACACCCGGACCCCGAGAGTCCGAACTGATGTTTTCCAACCCGAAGCCCCGCCCCCGCCG
>VZRS01014564.1:50592-62135 GCA_013398055.1 Ifrita kowaldi
GAGCCGGCCCCGGACACACTGCGGGCGGCGCTCCGGGGCTGGAGCGGCGCCGGGCCGGGACAGCGTCCCGTGGGCCGGGATCTTCCTGTCCGCTCCCCACAGGTGCCGAGGAGCCGGGCATGGAGGCGGAGGCGCAGGAGCTGCCGCTGGGCTGCGGCGGAGGGGGCGGCTTGCCGGCGGCGGGGAGGTCTCCGGAGGGCGAGGAGCGCCGGGAGCCCCCGCAGGCGTCTGTCAGCAACGGCGGCGACGAGGACAGCGGGAGGGAGCTGGTGGAGCTGAAGGTGATCTGGAACAAGAACAAGTACGACGTGAAGTTCTGCCTGGACAGCACGGGAGCCGAGCTGAAGCAGAAGATCCACTCGCTCACAGGTCTGTCGGGACCGCCGCCGCCTCCCCCGCGCCTCCCTCGCCGCTGCCGCGCGCTCCTAATCGCTGTGCTTGTCTCTAGGCCTCCCGCCGGCCATGCAGAAAGTTATGTTCAAGGGACTTCTGCCAGAGGAGAAAACGTTGCGGGAAATCAAAGTAACAAACGGAGCGAAAATAATGGTTGTGGGCTCTACCATCAACGATGTGTTAGCAGTAAATACACCCAAAGAAGCTGCTCAACAGGAGGTCAAAGCTGAGGAAAACAAAAAGGAGCCACTTTGCAGACAAAAGGTTATTAATGTCTCAATAATTACTGGCGTGGGGGTGTGGTAGGATTTACATGGTTCTCCTGCAGAGAACTGTTTAGTCCAGCAGGGACTGGGGCTTTGCAAGACACTGCTCGTGGTGCCAGGCACAGCCAAACGTTTTGGCTAAGAAATGGAAATGTTTGATGGATGTTAGTGCAAACACAGTCCAGATTAACTCTGTCTAAAACATAACTAGATTTTATTGGCACAAAAGAATTTGATCTCCAAAAACTGCTTAAAATGAACACCAAGAGAGCAGTTCCCTCAGTTGTCCCAGCCCTGACGGGAATGTGGGTGTTGAATTCTCCTCTCATATTTTAGAGCACAGTGCAGTGAGGCTGGTTTGGTGGTGCTGCAGTGTGGGGGGCTGGTGGAGGATTGCCAGCTCAAGGTATGACCAGCCCTGTGCCTTTCTCAAAATGAATTTGGTTAAAATTAAGTAGTGCCTCTATGAAGCATGCTGTTCGTTTTCTGTGATTTATCACAGTTCACACTCAGTGTCAGTCCCATAATTTCTTAAAGGTGCTCAGCCAGGTACAAGCTGTGAGTGTGAATTTAAAAGCTACCACTGCTCTAATCCATTCTGGTTTGGTGCTGGGTTGCACTGCCAGACGCGGAGGGTTTCTGTCATTTACTGGGTGTAACAATTTGGTTTTTATAGACATGTATTTATGTGTGTGTATATTTGAGAAGGCTGTTACCCTTGGCATTATATTGGAGTTCTATTCATTTTGATAATTTCTTGAGAGTATGTTAGAAAGTGCACAATTAAGTTTGAAAGTAACTGATGCCCGTGGGATAGATGCCTGTGAACAGCCCTGAGCTGTCTCTCAGTGCCATTGGCATATAGTTGGGGGAGCAGCTGGAAGTACATTGCAAAGCTTTGTAATGTTTCTGTGAATTTAATTTCTGTTTTTATATTGTAGCAACACAGAAAAGTATTGGATAAAGGAAAACCTGACGATGTGATGCCTTCTGTCAAAGGTGTGCAGGTGCGTGAATAAGGTCTTGAGACACTCAGAATCAGAAAAGAGACCTCTTTGTGATTTGAGACCTTTCCCCGCTGGTTCAGTCATTCTTTGCTGTCTTAGCAGAAGGCAGGAAAGATGGATGGTCCTTAAGCTTAAAAAGTTGAGAGAATGTAGCTTTTCTGTCCCAGCCCCTGCCCGTGACTGATTGTGTCTCGTTGCAGGAGCGGCTGCCGACGGTGCCGCTGTCCGGCATGTACAACAAGTCAGGGGGAAAAGTCAGATTGACCTTCAAACTCGAGCAAGACCAGCTGTGGATTGGTACAAAAGGTGAGCACCTCTCAGCCTCGGGGATGAACAATTGGTGGTTAGGCTGTGACTGAACTGTGTGACCTAGAAAAGCTTCTCCTCTGACTAAATTGTGTTTAGGGAATGATGTTGGTATTGCAGCGCTTCAAAAAACTTTGTTTCTTCTTCTCATGTGCCATTCTCCCAGGCCATTGAATAGTACTTGATATTCCACATTGGTTCCTGAAAAACTGGAGTTGAGTGGTGCCAGCAGACTAATGGCCCAATGTGCTGTTCCTGGCTCCAAATGTAAACAATAGTATTTGACATTTCTGGCGTATCTCAAAAGCACTCCATAAGCATGGATTTGATGCCAGCAGTACACAGGAGCTCAATGGCTTAGCCAAGACTTGGAAGGAAAACTCAGAACTGGGATAGAAACCAGGAGAGTTGGCATCTCCAGTACTCTCTGTCCTTCCAGCCAAAATTATGTGGGTGTCTTGTCTCAGTAATGCACAACTGTGGTGCTGTGCAGAGGGGTTGGTTTGCAGTCGTGAGTGGTGCCAGGAGGAGCTGGGAATGACATGGGGATAACATGCCTCGCTGAGGATGTCTGTGTCCTGGTTTTGACTGGGATAGAGTTAGTTTTCTTCCCAGTAGCTGTTTTGGATTCAGGATGGGAGTAATGCTGATAACAGTGGATGCTTTGGTTGTTGCTGCACAGTGCTTCCCTCAGTCAAGGACTGTTTGGTGTCTCAGACTCTGCCTGTGAGGAGGCATTCAAGGAGCTGGGAGGGAGCTGGGCCAGGACAGCTGACCAGAGCTGGCCAAAGGAATATTCCCCAACAGAGCGTCATGTCCTGTATAAACTGGGGGCAGTTGGCTGGAAGGGACTGGTCACTGATGGGGAGCAGGCTGGACATTGGTCAGTGGGTGGGGAAGAGCTATATTGGGCATCACTGGTTTCTCTGGAGTTTCTTTTTTATTTTATTTTATTTTATTACTGTTATTATTACCATTAGTAGTAGTAGTATATTTTACTTTGTTTCAATTATTAAACTGTTCTTACCTCAACCAATGAGTTTTTTTACTTTTTTCCCCAGTTCTCCTCCCCGTCCCAGCGGGGCAGGGGGAGTGAGTGGCTGCATGGTGTTTAATTGCTGGCTGGGACTAAATGGGACACTGGGATCCCCTCACCTGCCAAGGAAGCTGTGCTCCTTCAGTTTGACTAGGATGGGCAGTGTAGAGTGATGAGCAAGAGGGATGAAAGTGCTTGCTCACTGTCCCAGTAAAGTAGCCTAATTGGATTGGATAGCAGCTGCTACAGTAGTTCCAAAGTAAGCAGAAATGTCAAAAGTTTTTGACCCTTTGTAGGACAGACTTGACTGTGAAGATTTTTTCTGGCTTTAAAAGCTCTCTTGGTGCCAGTTGCAGTGATTGCTCTCCTGGGTGAAGTGATGGAGCAAGGCACTGGGCAGTGTTTTTTCCTCTACAGGTTGGGCAGGCAGATTTTTCTGTTACTCATCCCAGGTTCTAAATCCTTGCACAGTATTTAGGTGATTGATCTCTTCCATCACCTTCCAGATGGGTTTCAAGTATAGTGTTTCTGAGGTGTTCTGCATAGTGTTCCTTAAGCTGTGAATTTGATTCTTTGTGTAGTCATGTGTTTCCTGTAACCTGTTTCCCTACTTCCCCAAATTAGCAGCAGCTTGCTGCCTCTAGGGAATGGTTGTAATTGCTGGCTGTTATTGGGATAAACTCCTTCCTACTCTGAGAAACCCATGGCAGAGGCCAGCAGGTAAGGGCTGGAGTAAACATACTTGGGTGTTCACACAGCTTGTCACTTGCTGGCCCTGGAGAGTTGGAGCTGGTTCTTCCCCCCACCCCTGCAGCCTCCCTGGGCCTCACAGGGGGTTTGTGCAGGTGTTTGTAGTCTGAAGTTTGGTACAGGCAGATGTTCCCCAGTTGCTCTGTGTCAGTTGCACAGAGGCATTGATAATGGGATTTGTCTGTTGCTGGGATACTCAGAGCAGAAATTGATTTGGGGGATCCTAAACGAGGGCAAAATGGGGTTTCCCCTCATGAATGAAGTCACAGGTCTGAACAGGTAGTTCAGAGTGAGCTCAGTTATGGTGCTGAGGCAGAGAATATTTTTCCTTTCATCACTGAATTTATCCCCCTGTGTGCCTTTTGTAGGTAGGTTTGAGGTTTTTAGGATCACAAATGAAATAGATCTATCTCAAGAACTCAGAGTTCAGTTTCTCCTTCGTGAAGCGTTTTGGGTGTTCTCTGTCTTGTATCTGAGAAGGTAAATTTTGGCTGATGCTGAATGCTTGAACTGAAAGGCAGGATCTTGGAATTAAGTGTTCAGGAAGGAGTGAGGACAGAGCTGACAGGAAAATTCTGCCCTGGACCATGTACTTTGTTGCTCTTGTCATTGCCTCTGGCCCACTGACATTACTCTGCCTTGTAATTGTAATCTTTTTGGGGCTTCAGTTTCTCTTATTTGTTTCTTTCCCTATTTAGTCTTTTTTATTCCCTTCCCTTGCTTCTCTGCACCCTGCGGCAGGGTAAAGCCAGACCTAAGCTTTCAGAGCCTATCTTTGCCTAAGGTCAGCCTATCTTTGCCAGCTTTCAGCCTTGCTGTTGAGAGTTCAGTGTAATCCTTGGTAGTTAGTCCTGAACATTCTCCTACCTGGACTAGATTCCACTAGGATGAGCATCCCTGCTGCTCTGAGGGGAGTTCCTTATGCAAAAACATTAAGTAAAGCCTGGGATTTCCCATCACTCAGTCCAGGCCCAAATCATGAACACTGAAATACTTCATGTGATGCAGGGGAACTGTGTGATGCACTTTTGAATTCCTTCACACTACTGAGGTGCCAGCTGTGGGGTGTGTGGTGCTGCAACCACCATGTCCTGGGCAGCAGGTATCCAAAACTCAGCTGGAGGGTAGACTGTTGACCTGAGGAGATTTTGGCATTAATGGAGGTGGTGTATGAAATTAATATGAAATACTGCTTCCCCGCATGTCAGAAATAATACTTTGATCAATTTTAATGTAGAGAGAACAGAAAAGTTACCCATGGGGTCCATTAAAAATGTGGTGAGTGAACCTATTGAAGGCCATGAGGATTATCACATGATGGTGAGTAACAGCTCTACTTTAATCATAACCTTGTAATTCCTTCATGCAGTGCACACTACTGAGGCTGTAGGCCAGAGCAGGCTGGAGGTGGATGGTGGCTCCAGCTTTGTGGAGATGGGGACATGGGCTCCTCTCACACTGTCAATGTTTTGGGTCCATATTGAATATCTGCTGCTGTGTGGAAATCTGGACTGGTTTCACACTAACATGAAGTGCTTAAGTATTATTTTGTATCTTCTGACTGTGACAGTGTTAAACCAGTAAACATACTCACAACATAGCTCATGATTTCTTAATGGTAGTGATATTTTTTGATACCTGATTTAATTTCTGGTTTCTGTGGTATTTATATAAACAGGCCTTGATGGAGGTTCAGAAAACAGGATTTGATGCTGTAATATCTTTTCACACCTCTAATTTTCTGAACAACTGGCATGGGATCTAGCAAAGTTACATTTCAGAAGAGAACTGTGCTAATGTGCTGAATTTTTGGCTGTTTATTTTAATCCATGGGGGTTTTTTTAAGATCCTACTTTTCATAGTACAGTAACTATTTTTTAATGTTGAAGTAAGTTTCTTTTCTATAAGAAGTCTGTTTCCTTCTTTAGGGGGAGGAAAGGGAAATGTTTTTCCTTAAAATCATGGCCTGCAGGAGGGTGCTGCTCTAGTCTCTGTCCAAATACTTGATTTTTGATCACCTGTGTAAGAAGATGTCCTCTTCAGCACACGTTGCAATAAACTTATCCCACAGCAAGGACAGAGGCTCTGACATGCCGTGGTGCCCCTCTCCTGGGCATAGGAGAGAAGCTGAGAAGAGGACATTATGTCTAAATACAAGATCCTATGACTATAAAAACATGGTCATTGCCTTGTTTAGCTCCTGTTTGGCTTCTCAGCTCTGTCATTTCTTTAGAGACTCTGAGTTATGCTTCAGGTTGTCTACCAGAATAATTTCCTCATGTTCTTGAAACGGGCCAGGAGTTTTGGTTACTGTTGTGATGTTGTAAAAGGAAAGAGCTCATGATTTTCTCTGTGCTCTGCAGCTCTTGTTCTCTGGAATGCTCCTTTAATTGCCCACCAAAGAGCTGTAGGGTGCCCTGAGTGCTGGAGGGAGCAGCAGGTGGGACAGGCTGGTCTGGTTTGGCAGTGGATGAGCTGTGCCTGTCCACTGGGATCAGCTCCTTGTTCCCATGTGTAAATGTTGTCATTTTTAATTGCAGGCATTTCAGCTGGGCCCAACAGAAGCATCTTACTACTGGGTCTATTGGGTCCCAACTCAGTATGTCGATGCAATCAAAGACACGGTGCTGGGGAAGTGGCAGTATTTTTGAAAGCACGCTCACCTCTGGCACAGGAAAATGACACAAATCTAAGGACACTGCTGGGAGAGGCCTCCAACATCCCTGGATGTGACAGTCCTGGAACTTATTATTAAAACATGCTAAACGAGGCATGGATGGAAGCCAGAGGTGATGTTCTTTCACCATTAGTTTACTTTTAACTTAAAGATTTCACCATCCCTTTTCTGCAGTCAGCTTCAACCATATTTAAAGCAAATACAATGGAAATCAATAAATCTTAATTCACAAAATATCGTGTGTAATACACTTAAATCTGCTGAGAGTTGATCTTCCACTTTAGTTTTAAAAAGAAAATATTACAATGTATTATTGAGAATTTTTTACATGGTTTGAACAAAAACAAATATTTTCATAATTTTCAGTTACCAGCATTAGACTTAATTTAGTTACTTGGTTGTGACTGGGACTTTGAGGAGCAGATTTTTAAGAATAAACTGTAGCAGTGTGCAGCATCGCTGTTCGGTGAAGCCATATCCTGCTGGCCCTCCAGGGCAGCTTCCACTCTTTGGTAGCAGAGTTAATTTTTTGTTTTAACCCAAAGATGCCCTGCTCGTTTGGGATTTTTCCTCACCTTTTCCCGACTCTGGCAGCTCTGGGTTGGTCTGTGTAGTGTGTGTGGAACAGGTGGATTCTGCAGGGATGTTTTACCATGGCAGGTGACCCGGTGCTGCCAGCTGTTCCTTCTCGTGCCGGAACAGTGCTTCACCTCCTGCCCTGGGCTGCTACATTTTGGGAGCACTTTCTTGCTCGTGCATGTTGCAGTCCAGGATCATTTTGCAGCTGCTGCATTGACACTGAGCTGTTGGACTGGAAACACCATTGTGCTGCCTGGTGTGAGCAGGGGGACACAGTGACATGGACATGGATGGAAACACCGTAATGCTGCCTGGCAGGAGCAGGGTGACACAGATCTCCCAAAGGGAGGGAACCACAGAGACCTTCCTGCCCTGTTTGGGGTGGGGGCAGTAGGGAAGAGAGACGCTCAGATGCTGTTTTGGATTCTTAATAACAGCAGCAGTCTTTTGTGAGCTGGATTTGAAAATTTGTAGGGATCTTGAATTCAGTGAATCGTACTTTAGATTAACCATACAGCAAGTGATGTTTTGAAATGTAAACCACCTTCCAGCTTTTCTCCTGTTCCAGTTCACAAGAAGCCCTCACACCTCCTTCTGTCAGAAGGAACGTGCTGCACCTTGGGCTGTGATGCTCTGTGTGTGATCCCAGCCATCCACGTGCCATTTCTCTCAGGTGTTCTGAACAGAGCCCTCAGCCCTGGACAGGTGCAAAGCCCATAGCAGGTGGCATTGTGCAACCAGACTGGAGCAGCTCACGCATCCCTGCTCTGCGTTAGCGCTGGGGCTTGGTGCTGCTCTGTGCCAGTAGCTCAAACCCATGCAGAAACAGCCTTTTAGGAATAGCTAATCTGAATATGCTCCTTGAGGGAAGAGCCCAGTTGAAGCTCAGCAGGTGCAAATTCCCAAATGAGTATTTATTTTATTTTATTTTTATTTTACTTGAGAGACTGGAAAACACGTTGGCTTTCTGGTAGGTGTTGAGGTCACATATTTCCTTGTAGCCTCTAGATAGCAGCTTTTAGTTTGTATTTTCTGTTAAAACAGCCACGCAGTATGAGTTTTAAAGGTGTTTCATATCCTACATAGAAACTAGTGATGTGCTTGTTACTCTTGTAGCTTGAGGTATTTCCTTTCTGTGTACAAGCCAGCAGCAGTGTGTCCTGACATGAGTGGCTGGGGCCAGAAGAGCCGTGTCAGCTCCCTTGGCAGTCCCTGGAGCAGTGGGGGCAGAGGGGAGCTGGCCTGAGTTTACTGGTGACGTCATGGATGAAATGCAGCCATCACACGTATGATTGTCTAGTTGCCAGTTGTGGTGTTAAAGCTTAAATTAACAATTCATTACCTGGTGGAAGGTATGGGCACTACAGGATAAAGCAGAGGGGTGACACTGGCTCTTTCTGTCACCTGGGGCCATTTTGGCACTTTCCACCTTGCTGGTTCTGTGATGATCAGCTCCCATTTGTTCCTTGACGTGCTCAGACCTGTCTGTGCATCTGTTCATGTTCGTTTCCTTTCCTGTTCCTTCGCCCCCTTGCTGCTTGGGGAGGGCACGTGCCCGACTTCCAGCTCTTCCCCAGCTCCTTTGGCTTCTGTGCAGGATGCAGCGACCGGGTGAGTAACTCTGGGGTAACTGGGGACAGGCACCAACCCACTGCTGAGGGTTGAGGGCACCAACCCACTGCTCTGGGGTGAGGGGCACAGGGCAGTGTCACTCTCCTGCTGCTCCTTGCCAGAGCTGCTCTGTGTCCTGGGCCAGGTACAACCCAGCAGCTCAAAAGAGACTGAGCACAAACCCCTTGGTTACATACAAAGCAGTTTAAAACATGAAGAAAATACAATACACTAAGAAAATGTGATCCTGTTTAGGTGCTTCCTTGCAGGTTGGTTTTGATTGGAAAAATGAAATGATTTCTTTTTTTTTTTTGTTCTATGTGCAAAATTTGAATTAAAATACAGGAAAGTGACTTATAAAGGCTTTAGTTGGTGTTTGTTGGCTCAATATCCCAGGCTTCTTGGGACCTCTTGGAAATGGATATTCTAACTGAAATTAGCAGCACTGCTTTTAAGATCCTTTTTTTTGGGGGGCGGAATGATGTGGAGTTTTGTATGTTCTGGCATACACCAATTTTTCCAAGGCAGTTATTGACATTAAGAAACACTCTCTCTTTGGTGGGATAGTTCCACAGTTGCCTCGCAGCCGTTGCCTGCCTCTCTCTTGGCTTTGGATTTTGCTCTCTGGTCACTGTGACCATCCCAAGGCAGACTCGGCATAACCAATGGTCCTGGGGAGGAGCTTGGTAGTTGGTCCACAGTGCGACACAGTGTGTGAGTAAAGTGCAAGAACTGCACTGTGAACTGTGGAGTTGGTGGTGAAGATGAGTCTGAGATCTCACATATAATTTTCTGTGGGAAGTTAACAGTAACAGCTGCACAGAAGTGTATTTCAGCTGTATTGTATTAAATTACAATTTAACAGGATGTTTTCAGCGGTGACTGGTTCCTGCTGTGTGTAGGTGTGATTCCCCGGGAGCACCCTGGGGTGGCACTCTGTATGAGGTTGCACTGAGTGCTTTCTGGGTTTGCTGATTGCAGATTGAAGTATTCATGAGGCAAATGCAGGTTCCTGCAGGACACAACTGGTGTTTGCTGTTGGCTGCTCCCAGAGCCCAGGCAGTGTCCCCTCCTTGCTGCTGTCTTGGGATCCCTCCTGTCAGTCCCCCAGCTCCCCACCTTGTTCCACGACACTGAGTGCCACAGCTCACCTGTGTGCCATCCCTTCCCCTCTCCATCCCTGCCCAGCACTGTGGGTTTCTCCTCCTCTGCTTGTCCCAAGTTCAGTATTCTTTCCTTCTTGGGATTTGTGCATCCCAAGTGTAAGCAGTCCCAGGATTACTGCTTCGTTGGGAATGCAGAAGTGGTGTTGCTCACCCTGGTTGGGGGTTGAACAGGGACTGTCTTGCGTAAGAGCTTGTGTTACTCACATGGTTTCATACCAAGCTTAAAGTAAATTATTAATTTCCATTAATGACATTGATGAGGAATGTGGACTACAAGTCAGGATGTTCTGGTGACAGAAGAGAGCAATTTGGATTCAAAGGAGATAAGAAACTGTCACCACCACCACACTCTGCTGGTGCCACACACACCCTGCCCACCTTGCACCTGCTGGCTGGTGCCCACTGCTCCTCCATGCTCTAAGGGCCAAAGAGAAACAATTCCCTGTTGCTGCGCTGCCCAGGTGCCACGGTAGGGTCTGCTCTGCACCCCCTGCCCCACAGCCACGGTCCTGACCCCACCGGTGCCACTGTCTTGGGCACAGCACTTCCTGCTCCCATCCTTGCAGGGCTTGTTTCCAGACTTCTCTTTGTTTACTTTTCTTCCTTTGTAACTTGGTTTTTCCAGTGGAGCTGTTTTCACCCTCAGTTCTGTCCTCCAGCCTCTCCCCACCTGATAGGATGCAACCGTTGGTTTTGTTAGTGAATGTCCTTGTCACCGGAGGGGAGCAGGGGACCAGGAGAGCCGTAACAAGTCTTGTATGAAACGTGGCCATTTTACCTTCTAGCCAAGGATTCGCCTTGGTAGCTCATGGAAGTTCACTCTGTCTTATCCATACTCAATGCAATTAATTCTTTGGTTTTATATTAAAAAAAAAACTTAGATATTTGTGTTCACTGCAGATTTATTTTAAATGGAATATGTGAGTACCACATATTATGGTATTCTTAAATAATCTATTGCCTATTTTGGGGGGAGGGAAATGACAAATATTTAGTCTTAGATTTGCACTGCTGGATTTTTTTAAGTGTAACCTTGACTGGTTATCCTGGTGTTTTATTCTGTAAGATTAGTCTTATGAATTAAAGTTTGATAATTAAGTATTTCTGTGTTTGAGTGTTTCCGTATTCTGTAGGTACTGAGCTGCTTCATCCTGCATGAACAGCTGTGAGCAAAGGGTTTGTACTGAGTTTCTTTGAGGGAAGATGGACACAGGCAGAAATTCAGGGGACTCCACACCTGGTGACATGTCAAAGCCGTGGGTGCCCATCTCCCAGGCTGGGGATTTGGGTGCTGGTGCCCTGTGCCACTGCACATGCATGGGCTGTGAGTTACAGGATGGTCTCTACCTCCCTGCCCAAAGCTGGGCTTTAATTTGCTTTTACACCGAGATTGGCCCGGTCCTGCTGGGCTGGCCCAGCCCTGGCTGCGGTGTCACAGTCCCACTCCCATTTAACAGCTCCCAAAGCTCGGGAGCAGCCCCAGTGCTGGGCTTTCAGCAGCCTCAGGTTTGTCACGCCGAACAGGCGCTGCTTGGCTTCGCCTCTGCCTTTAGACACCGCCTGTCCCCCCACCCAAAAAAAACCCCATCTCTGAAACAGTTCAATAGCCCAAATTTGCGCTGCTGTTCTCCCAGCGTGTGCCAGCGGGCAGGTTCCTGTTCGGTTTAGTGTCCAGGTTTGCCCTGGCTGTCCGCTGCAGCATTCAGTTCACGCGGGGGGTCCCACCGCAGCCCCTGTTCCCCGCTGTCCCTC
>VZRS01014564.1:62274-79318 GCA_013398055.1 Ifrita kowaldi
TGGGACAGCGCCCGAGAGGGGACAGCGCGGGGGAGAGATCGGGGGGGGACGACAGTGCGGTGCCCTTGTGGTTCCCGGTGTGAGGCTGTGCTCACTGTGCCCCGCGCGTCCTGCGGGAGGGCTCCGGCACACGGCACTTGGTGCCCGGGTGTGACAGTGCGGGCACGGGCACCCCGCGCTCGGGGCAGGTGCGCGGGAGCGTCCCGCGGGTGACACCGGTGAGCCGAGGCTCGGGTGGGTGCCTGAGCGGGGACCAGCACCCAAAAAGGTGTGCGTTGTGTGGGTGAAGGGGCCGTGGTGCCCGCGGGGCCGGGATGCTGCCGGGGGGTCCCGTGGCCGTACGTGGGTGGCGTTGGCCGCTGTGCGATGGAGCGCCGGGCCGTCACCCGTGTGAGGGGCCCCTGCGGCACCCAGAGCAGAGGTTGTTCTCCATCCTCACCCCTGGGCCTGGCTGTGGCCGGGAGCGGAGTCCCATTCCCTGGGTGCCCTCGGCCCCCTCCTGCCTGGTCCTGCCCGCGGAGCTGCTGCCTGCCAGGGTGGTGCCTTCGGAGCCGGATCCAGCTCCTGAAGCTGGTGGCGGTTTAAGTGGATAGGCAGCGTGCCAGGGTGGCTTTGGATTACGCTGTTAGAGCTGGTTCAGTGAAGGAAGCAGCAGATGCTGGCACCGAGTTTCTGTCTGTGCTTGGCTGTCCCGCTCTATCCATCCTTGGGGGAACGAGTGTGCCCCGAGCCCACGGCTGAGCTCCGGCCCCAGCGGCATCACTGCAGAGTCCAGAGTGCTATGGTGGGAACCTCGGGAAAGCACGGCTCCTGGGAACATCCCATGGGAGCAACAGCCCCACACCTGGGCTGGGGNCTGCGGTGTCACAGTCCCACTCCCATTTAACAGCTCCCAAAGCTCGGGAGCAGCCCCAGTGCTGGGCTTTCAGCAGCCTCAGGTTTGTCACGCCGAACAGGCGCTGCTTGGCTTCGCCTCTGCCTTTAGACACCGCCTGTCCCCCCACCCAAAAAAAACCCCATCTCTGAAACAGTTCAATAGCCCAAATTTGCGCTGCTGTTCTCCCAGCGTGTGCCAGCGGGCAGGTTCCTGTTCGGTTTAGTGTCCAGGTTTGCCCTGGCTGTCCGCTGCAGCATTCAGTTCACGCGGGGGGTCCCACCGCAGCCCCTGTTCCCCGCTGTCCCTCGGGCAGAGCTCCCAGCCCAGCCGCGCTCCCGGCACGCGGCGCTGGGGGAGGCTACAGCCGGGGGGCGGCAGGAGCCGGGTCCTCTGCCGCTGCCGCCAGGAGGGCTTCGAGCCGCACTGCCGGCGAGAGGAATTTTCTCAGCTCGGTGCCCGCGGCCGGGATGGGGCCGGTGCCCACGGCGGACGGGTGCGGGGCGTGTACGCTGAACGCGTACAAACGATCGGGAACCGCGAGGGGAAGCGGGGCGGGGAGGCCGATGGGCCCGCGGTGTCCGGGTGCGTGTGCGGAGCGCGGGGCCGGCGGGGGGGGCGGAAGCCGCGTCCGGGACCCGCCCCGGCCCCGCTGACTCACGGCNGCACCGAGTTTCTGTCTGTGCTTGGCTGTCCCGCTCTATCCATCCTTGGGGGAACGAGTGTGCCCCGAGCCCACGGCTGAGCTCCGGCCCCAGCGGCATCACTGCAGAGTCCAGAGTGCTATGGTGGGAACCTCGGGAAAGCACGGCTCCTGGGAACATCCCATGGGAGCAACAGCCCCACACCTGGGCTGGGGCTGGCCAGAACGGCTGCTGGGGCAGCTGGGGCTGGGAGCAGAGGGAGGGTGGCAGCTCACAGGCATCCAGTGCTCCCAGTTCTGCCCGTGGTGGTTTGTCGGGAGCGGGCCGGGCAGCCTCGCCTTTGCCCGGGTGCCCTGGCACCAAAACACTTGCAGAATAGATGGAAAAAACCACAGAGCATCAGGGGGAAGGAAGCGCAGAGCCCTGACAGCTGGGGGGGCTCGGCAGTCTCAGTTTCCCCCGGGCAGGTGGCCACACTGCGAGAGCCCCGTGTCTGCCAGCCTGGCATGTCCCCAGCCGGCAGCAATCCCACCTGCATGGCCACAGGGGCTGGAGAAGCCATGGTGGGGAGCAGTCCCCTTCCCTGCCTGCCCCAAAATGTCCTCTGGGCAAAGCCAGAGCAGGGAAACTCGCTCTGACCTCACCTGAAAACTAAGCAGAAAGAAATGCAAATAAAAACTGGGGCTGGAGACGTAGAGGTCGGTGTGAGGTATGTTGTGAGGGAGGCTGTGTGTGCTCCTGTGCTTTGTTACAGCTGAAGGAATCTCCTGGCCCTTCCGTGCTACAGCCAGTCTTGTAGTGTCAGGTTCTGCTCTGCAAATGGTCTCAGACATGCATGTTGGCACTGGCTGGGCACAGGCTGCTGGCTGGTCCCTGGACAGGCCCCCAGGACAGGCTCTGCCAGCTCAGGCTCCCAGAGCAGTGAGGGGACTACTGAGGGGCTGAGTTCGAGGGGTGTCCTTGGACTCTCATGCTAATCTGCGGCCAGCCAGGGTCTCAGGCGCTGCTGCCAAATCCCTGGCATCAGGGACTGCCAGAGCCATGTGGGTCCCGTTGCTGTTTGCCCATCCCTGTTTGCTGACAGGGCGAGGCTGGCGTGTGTGGCACTGGCTGAGCTGGCGCTCGCTATGCGGACGCCATACGTGGAAGCAGCAGCTCCTCTTCCCAGGTGAATTTGCAATTACTTCCTCAATGTCAGGTAGCTGAAACTTGCAACTCTGAAGGCCTGGGCAAGCAATCATCACTTCTCTGGCTTGAAAAGTCACCCGACTCGTTTGTTTCTGGAAGGAGCCGACCGTCAAGCTGTTCTTGTCACCTTTAGAAAGGCACCCAGGGTTGTGACTGGTAACAGCCACACTGCAGTTCATCCCACCTGTGGGAAACCTTGTTCCAGGGAGAGGAGGGGGAAGGAAGGCTTCTCCAGCCCCAGGATGGCTCTGGTGGGATGTGAGCGGTGCTGCAGGAGCCAGGGACCATAGGTGTTGGTGGTGCCAGTCACTGTGGGCGCAGCTGCCCCAGGTGCTGAGCTGCGCAGAGGACCCGGGCTGGGGGCTTGTTCCCAAGTCTGGCTGAGCTCTTTAGGATGATGTGTCTGTCCTAGAGCCTCAAAGGCGGTGCCGTGGCTGTCCCAGAAACACTGCTCTTCATCTCCACACTGGATGGGAACCTCCATGCTGTCAGTAAGAGCACAGGGGACATCAAGTGGACCCTGAAGGATGGTGAGTAGTGACTGGGGGGCATTTGCTTACAGCCTGGCTTCTGTAGCATGTTTGCAGTTTGGGAATGATCCCCTGGCCTGGCTCTTGCTGGATGGGCTCTGGGCTGCCAGTGCCTCCAGCCCGGGGATGTGCAGCCAGCCGCAGCCTCAGCCCCAGCCCCAGGCACAGCCAAGCGCAGATGAGCATCTGCCATTGGTGTCTCTTCTGGCTCTGAAAGGCAAACAGACTGCGTGGCTGGGCTGGGTGACAGTGCCGTGCTGGGTAAACAGTGGTGTTATGCTGTCCCACTCACAGGAGCGCTGCTGACATGGCCTCTCACTCTCTGTTTCAGATCCCATTCTGCAGGTGCCAGTGTATGTGGCAGAGTGAGTGTCATCCCCACGGGCAGCTGGGCAGTGCAGGAGACTCCCTGATAACTGATGGAGCAACAGCAGGAAAGGGGAACCACAGAGAAATTAAATGCCCAGCCCGTGCCATGGCATCACCTTACCCTAACACTGGTGCTGGCACTTGGCACATGGTGATGAGGAGGAGCTGGCCCCTGGCTGCAGAGCCGAGGAGCTCTCAGCTCGACTACACACACCGGCATGGAGAGAAATTGAGGGAAATCCCCCTGAAAACTCAGGGGCAGGCAGGACAGCAAGAGTTCCTGCCTGGCAGATGGGCACTGGATGGCTGTGGGGAGTCCCAGGACTGACCAGAGTGGGAGTTATCTCCTGCCAAATCCACTGCTGCAGGTGTCCGGGAAAGGTCAAGTCCTGCAGTGACTCACCCTGGAGCAAACTGCTAAAGGGGATTCTGCAGTGTAGCCACTCTGCATCCTTGGGGGTGCCCAGGGCAGGGGTTAGCTCATGTTTTATCCTTCTCTCCTCCTTCCCAGGCCAGCATTCCTTCCAGACCCCAATGATGGCAGCCTGTATATCCTGGGAGGAAAGAACAAAGAAGGCTTGATGGTCAGTGGGGCTGTGGGCGTCCTGTGACCCTCTGGGGTGCCCTGGGCTGGGGAGTTGACTCTGGCCCTGCACTTGCTGTGCTGCCTGTGTTGCAGAAGCTGCCGTTCACTATCCCAGAGCTGGTGCAGTCCTCGCCGTGCCGCAGCTCGGATGGAGTGCTCTACACTGGTACGGAGGCGCTGGCGTGTGTGGGGGCAACCGTGCTGACTGGGGGCTCCTGAGAGCCATAGAGGGTGACAGGCAGGAGCCCAGCAGGAGCTCCCAGGGTCAGGCAGGGCTGCAGGGACTTACAAAGAAGGCATTTTCCTTCTCAGGGAAGAAGCAGGACACTTGGTTCGTTGTGGACCCCAAGTCAGGGGAGAAGCAGACCACCCTCTCAACAGAGGCCTGGGGTGGTCTGTGCCCATCCAGCCCCTTGCTCTACATCGGACGGACCCGTAAGCCAGTCCCGTGCCCCCATCGATCATCTGGTCCCAGGGATGGGGCACTGGAAGTGACCTTGTGCCCTGTTCCTGTCCCCAGAGTACGTCATCACCATGTATGACACCAAGTCGCAGGAGCTGCGCTGGAACGCCACCTTCTCCGAGTACTCGGCCCCGCTCTGCGAGGAGTCCTACCACTACAGTGAGTGGGAGCTGCAGCAGCCACGGGAGCCCTGGGAGTCATGGCACCCAGCTCCCCAGTGCCCACTTGCTGCAGGACTCTGGCTGTGCAGGGGCCTGGGGTGACAGTGCCAGGGCCAGCAGGTCTCAGCTGTGCCCCTTTCTGGGGAGAACAGGCAGCAGCCCGTGGCCAGTGGCAGAACTGAGGGGGGACAGCCCAACTGCTGCATCCCTCATCCCTCTTGCTCTCTCCAGAAATGGCACACTTGGCCTCAAGCGGGGACGGGCTGGTGGTGACCCTGGACAAGGAGAGTGGGGAGGTCCTGTGGGCGCAGAACTACGGCTCACCTGTGGTTGGCATCTACCTGTGGCACCAGGACAGCCTGCGCCGCCTCCCCCACCTCAACCTGGCCATGGAGACCCTGCGCTATCTGACCTTCCAGTCACAGGACATCCATGTCCTCAAGTGGAGCTACCAGTCCGTCAAGGACTTTGCCGCCACCAAGACCCAGCTGCTGTATGTGGTTCCTGAGCAGTGGCAGCCAGTGGCATTCATGTTCCCCGTGCTCGGCCACCCTGATCCGGGATGGATGGAAGGTGATGCTTGTCCTTGCCCTGCAGGCCAGCGCTCTATGTGGGAAAGCACGCAACCAGTTTCTACGCCATGACCTCCCTGGTGCACGGCAGCGTGGCGCTGGTGGTGAGTGTCCCCGCTGCCCCGCTGGGGCTGAGCCGCCGCGGGCGCATCTGGCCGCACGGTGCCCCACGAGCTGCCACATCCCCAGCCCCAGGGCATCACGCTGGCCAGGATCGACGGCCCCACCACGGACGACGTGACCATGAGGGAGTCCGGGGAGTGTGAGATCATGCCCAGCACCAATGTCAAGTACCCGCAGGGCAGCATCACCTCACTTCACAACCAGTGGCTCCTCATAGGTGCGGACCGGTGGTAGGCACAGACTTCCCCATGTCCTGGCTTCCGAATGGTGCCCAGTGGGGCACAACACAAGCTGCTGCTGTGCTTTAGGGGCACAGCCTGACCTGCTCTGCCCAGTGGGATGAATGGGATTAAGGCTGTGAGTCACCTCAGGCTGTGGTGACTCTGGCTTGGGACATGTTTCAGCCCATCCTTGTCCCCTCCCCAGGAGTGACAAGATGCGGGGGTGGGCAGGGACACTTTGAAGCAGGGCTCACAGTTACCCATGATGGGGATGCCGTGAGAAGTGACCCCACCTTCTCCAGGAGAGCCAGGGCTGCTGGCAAGGGATGGATGCTGAAACCAAGAGGTGAACTGAGGGTTGTGTCTGTTCCCCTCCTGCCACAGGGCACCATGAGCTGCCTCCCGTGGTCCACACCACCATGCTGAGAGCCTTCCCAGAGAACCTGAGGAAGACCACAGAAACCATCATCCCCAGGGCTCCTCCCACCAGGACCGTGTTTGATGATGTGAGTGGCGAAGGGTGCTGGGTCACTGAAGGGTCTGGGCTGCTTGGGGTGGGCAGTGGGTCCCCAGCGTGGGATAGGACAGGAAGGAAGTCCCAAACCCAAGTGCTCTGCAGTCTGTCCCTCTTGTGTCACCCAGCCCTGGGTGTGTGTTGCAGTTCCTGGCCCCGAGCAGCCCGGAGGAGCCAGCTGTCCGCAGCGAGAGGCAGCTCCAGCCAGACCCCACGCCGGGGGAACAGGTGGAAGTGTATCCCGAGTCTGGCACCTGGGACCTGGTGCTGGCTGGCGTCGGTACGGCTCTGCTGGGCGGGGGAATCCTGGTGCTGCTGCTCACAGTGAGTGGTGCTGCAGGGTGAGGGACAGCGGAACCAATGCCCCAGTGTGGCTCCAGGCTGTGCATGGAGCTGAGTATTCCCATGGTTTGTGTTCCAGAAACTGCAGCGGCAGCATGTGGCACAGCAGCAGCAGCTGCAGGAGCAGATACAGCTCCTGCAGCAGCAGCAGGAGATGCTGCGCCCAGGCCGAGTCTCCAGGGAGGGCATCCCTGAGGAGCCCAGGGAGCTGGAGCTGAGCCAGGGAAGTGCATCAGAGCTCTTGCAGAGCTCCAGCTTGTCAGCCCACCTGAAGGACCGGGCTAATGGGATGGTCAGCCCGGAGCCAGCTGTCCCTGTGGCTGCTGAAGGTGGGTGCAGAGGGAATGGGCAGGCTGTGAGGGCAGCAGGCCAGCTGGGATGGGAAGAGGTGCCTGGCCTGCTGCTGGATAAGCATGGGCCACATAAGAGTAGGGCCCAAGAAATGGCCAGATGAATAAAGAAACAGGTGTTCTCCATACAGAACTGATGCTTGGAGGCTGGAAGATGGCTGTCTTCTCTCCCTTGCAGATGCAGAACCAGACCTGGTTGTGGTTGGAAAAGTTTCTTTTAACCCCAAGGATGTGCTGGGCCATGGAGCTGGAGGAACCTTTGTCTTCAGGTGGGTGACACTGAGTGCCTGCCCTCACTCTGCTTCCATTCTCCCTGGGAGCCACAGGGATAGCGACAAGGCAGCTCTTGCCCAGGGTGGTGGCCACTGGTCCAGGGACTTTTGGAGAACAGCTCACCACCTTCACATTCTTCTGGTCCTCATCACACCCATCCTGGACTTGTGCCCTCATTAACCAGGCACTGGGTACACAGGGCAGGTCCCCTTTGCACCCCATCCCTGCCTGCCTGCACCTGGTCTGGCCCCTCGCACAGTTCCCAGGCTCTGGCTGAGCCCCTTTTCCAGCATTGAACACAGTAAAAAGTGAGTGATGTCATTTTCGTACAAAATTGAGACCTTCCAGTTCCCAGATTACTCTGGGGAAGATCTCTTCTTGTCAGTGATGTGACAAGGCTTTGGGAGTCACAGCAGAGTGACCCATGCTGAGGACCCTGTGGGTGAGCTCCAGCATTGGCTGGAGTGTGGCTGGGCCATGCCACACACGGACACACTGGGGACCCTCTGCACAGGGGGCAGTTCGAGGGTCGGAATGTGGCCGTGAAGCGTCTCCTGCCTGAGTGCGTCCACCTGCTTGACCGTGAGGTCCAGCTGCTCCGGGAGTCGGATGAGCATCCCCACGTCGTTCGCTACTTCTGCACTGAGAAGGACCGGCAGTTCCACTACATCGCCATCGAGCTCTGCTCCGCCACGCTGCAGGAGGTGAGTCCCAGGCACAGGGCTGCTGCTGCAGCTGACCAGGAGCCCTGGAAACACAAGCCTCGGGCACAAACAGCCTCTGTAGGGGCTGTTCTCCATCACTCGCCATCACCCTGAAGTGGGGTGTCTCTCCAGCCAGTTTGCCCTTGCCCAGTAAATCAGGCTTCGTTCCTCTCTCTCTCCTTTGTGTGGTTCCAGTACGTGGAGAGCCCCAGCTTCGACCGCCGTGGGCTGGACCCGGTGTCCGTGCTGCGTCAGACCATGTCCGGGCTGGCCCACCTCCACTCCCTCAGCATCGGTAAGGGCCAGCAGTCCCCTCTCCATCCTCTCCTCAGCGGATGCTGCGGGGTTTGGGCATCATCTGTTGGGGTTTGGGCAGTAGCTGTGGGGGTCAGCAGCACATGGGGCTGTGGCAGAGCCCTGTTTGCTCCAGCCCTGCCAGGGGACACCACACACTCTCACTTCCAGTCCACCGTGACCTGAAGCCCTGTAACATCCTCATCTCTGTCCCGAATCGCCATGGGCAGATCCGCGCCGTCATCTCTGACTTCGGGCTCTGCAAGAAGCTTCAGGGGGGACGACAGAGCTTCAGCCTCCGTTCCGGGATCCCTGGCACTGAGGGCTGGATCGCGCCCGAGGTGCTGCAGGAGGCCCCGAAGGAGAACCCCGTCAGTGAGCCGCGGCCACCCCCACCCCGGGTGCTCTTTGGACCCATCATGGCAGTGTCCCCCATGCTGGCAGTGGCCTCAGGTCACACTGCTGGGTCCACAATTAAGATGAGAGCTCCATGAGCCTGAGCCAGCCCAGGCACAGGCACTGTTCTCCTTGCCAGGGCTGCCCCCATGCCCCTGCCCTTGGAGGACAGTGCCCAACTGTGTTCAGGACAGGTGTCTCATCAGGCTCCAGTCCTCAGAAATTCAAGGTGGGGAGGTTGGAGGGGCTGTGGGTTGCTGCCAAGGTTACACTTCTCTCTTCAGAACTGGGAATCTCATTTCCACTGGAAGCAGGTGTTGTACTGATCCCTGGCAGGGCATGTCCTGGGGCACATGCTGGTGTCCATTTGCCTGCTGGTGGGACACCAGCAGCCCCTGCGTGTCCGTTGGGCTGTGGAGTCCTGAATTCTGGCTGTGCCTCTGGAAACCTGGGGTGATGGGGCTCCCTGACTGCAGGTAGCAGAGCAGGAGCCCCATGCGATGCATTTTCCAGCAGCTCTGCAGCCAAAAACCAATTGTCCACATAAAAGGACAGAAAAGTGGAAGGTAAATCTTTCCTCGCCCTTTGCCTGAGGCTCCCATGTGCCCCTGTGTTTTGCAGACCAGTGCCGTGGACATCTTCTCAGCCGGGTGCATCTTCTACTACGTGGTGTCGGGGGGACAGCACCCCTTTGGGGACAGCCTGCGGCGCCAGGCCAACATCCTGGCGGGCTCCTACCAGCTGAGCTGCCTGCAGGAGGAGGCTCACGGTGAGACCCTTCCCCGGTGGCACAACACCATGGGGAAGCCCCGGGCTGAGGGGCAGCTCCTGGTCCTGGCACAGAGACGAGTTCTCTGCTGTTTTGTTTCACCCCCAGACAAACTTGTTGCAAGGGAGCTGATTGTGGCGATGATCAGCCCTGAGCCCCAGCGCCGGCCCTCAGCCCCTCTGGTCCTTGTGCATCCCTTTTTCTGGAGTCAGGAGAAGCAGCTGCAGTTCTTCCAGGTGAGCCTGTGCTGTCCCACTGGCAGTGAATGCAGGTGTGCCCTGAAAAACGTGCTGGAAGCTGCTGTGTTTAGGTCAACATGCTCATTGTGAGCTACTCTTAGGAGGGGTGAGGGGTCCCTGGGTCTCTGTCCCACCTCGTACAGAGCAAGGGCAGGGCCATACCCACCCCGTCCCCGCTCTTGGGCACACAGGATGTCAGTGACCGTGTGGAGAAGGAGCCGGCCGAGGGGCCCATCGTCTCAGCCCTGGAATCAGGGGGACGGGCGGTGGTGAGGACCAACTGGAGGATGCACATCTCCCTCCCGCTGCAGATGGGTGAGCATGGAGGGGTCGGACTCATTGTTGGGTCCAGTGAAGCAGGACTGGGCCTCCAAGGGCTGGTGCTTTTACTGGCCAGCAGGCACCTGCTTATGCCCAGGAGCTGAAATGCAGGGCAGGTAAAGGTGGCAGCCTTTCCTTGAGAGGCCAGTGCAGCAGAGCTGGGGCTTGCACTACAGGGGCTGTGGCAGCCCCTCACCGCAGCTGCATCCCACCTCACTCGGTGTCTCTCCTGCTGTCCCCAGACCTGAGGAAGTTCCGTACCTACAAGGGCGGGTCAGTGCGTGACCTGCTGCGGGCCATGAGGAACAAGGTACAGCCACCCAGCTGCCCTGTGGCCCTGCCACCTCCTCTGTCCCCATCCTCTCTCACCTCACCCTCTCTCCTGCAGAAGCACCACTACCATGAGCTGCCGGCTGATGTCCGGCTGGCCCTGGGCTCCGTCCCTGAGGGCTTCGTGCAGTACTTCACCTCCCGCTTCCCCCGGCTGCTGCTGCACACACACGGGGCCATGCGGCTCTGTGCCCACGAGCGCATCTTCCACTCCTACTACTGCCAGGGGCTGAGGGGCGACGGCGCCTGAGTGGGCACAGGACACGGCCGGAGGGCACCACAGCTGCTGCGGCCGCTCCTCCCCGCCCGGGCCCGGGGTTCTCAGTGTCCTTCTGCCGGGCCCAGGTGGGAGCCCAGCAGGCACGGGGCACCAGGAGCACAGGGCAGCAGAGGTGGGCACAGGGCAGCACCGTGCCCTCACCTGGGGTTTCCTGAGGGACCCTCTGGGCACCCACCTTTGCAAACACTCACAGTCAGACTCAGGTGTGAAGGCACCTGGGTCAGAAAACAAAGACATCTCTGGGGTGGACACGGTGCTTGGAGAAGAAAGAGGAAAACACGTGTTTTCCCAAGGACAGCCACAGTGAGGCCCTGGCACAGCAATGCCCTCAAGGTGGCATCAGTCCCGGGGGCATTCACTAGGGACAGGAAGCTTTGTCCCGTGTGTTCTCTCCTGTGCCAGGGGCCTTGAGCTGTGACCAGGACCAGGCCCTCAGTCTTGACACTGGATCTGACCCCTCAGCCCCAGTGAGGGCTGTGCGCAGCCAGGCCAGGCTGAGCAGCCACCCTGGGTCTGGGACCTGCCCGAGGGCACAGCCCCTACAGTGAAGGTGTGAATCTCAGCTGGGCTGAGAACAAGAGTTTCTCCCTTAGGGTCCCTGGAGCCTGTACCTCTGCCAGGCCTGAGCCCCTGAGCAGGTGGCACAGCAGTCCAGGAACTGTTGTCTCTGGGCACAAAGGAGGGAATTCCTTTCCCCTGGGATCCTACCCTCAAAGACAGGCCTGTGCCTGCAGCTCCCCCAGCCTCTCCTGCTGCCCAGGGCCCTTGGGTGCTCTGGTTCATGGCAGCCCCATGGGCATGTATTCCCTATGAGCCAGCTTCCAGCACCAGCTGGGCCCACAGGCACAGAGAGCCCCACAGCAAAGTTCCTATGTGGAATAGCAATAATTTTGTACAGTCTGATTCCTTTGTGTGCTGGGGCGTGGGATTTTGTTACACAGGTAGCAGGGTTTGTACCAGCTTTCTTTTCAGAATATATTTATACAAAATGTTATAAAAATTAAAAAAAAAAACTAAAAAAGCTTGTTCTGCTTAAAAACAAACTGGTCTGAGAGCACCCATAGTTGCTGGCAGGGAGCATTGGTGGGAGAACAACAGAGGCAGGTCACTGGGCTCCTGCGAAACTCTGCTGCATGAGAGGAATGGTGCTGATCCTTTAGCTATAATTAGTCATGGAGCCAAGCGAGAGGCAAACCCAGCCCAGGGCTGTCAGTAAGGGTAAGAGGATGCCTCATTCACAGGGGAAGCCAGAGGTGATGCTCCCTCCCTCAGCAAGGCAAAGGGAAGTGAAACAGACTGGATGCCGTGTTAAACAATCTTTATTCAAGTTATGCAATATACAAAAGTTGAGGTTTCATGTAGTTTCAGTATTAAAAGGCCGATTGATCACTCTCACCCCGGGCTTGTCCAATACCTTACCTGAGCTTCTACAAGAGGAAACGAAGCCCAGAGCACGGGCACAGCCATGTACGGACACCTCACGTGACAGCTCTGCTCTCCCCATGCTCTGCTCTCTCAAGAGCAGGCCCAGGCACCTCAAATGAGAGGGCTGGTTTGGAGCTGGGCTTTTGGCTTTGGGAAATTAGAAAAATGGACTAGGTAGGGAATTAAAAAATAGACTTTGTTAGGAGCAGGAAGCAGGAAACCTTTGGGCACCAGTCAAAGTGAACATCACCATTCCCACAGCAGCAGGGGCTTCCTTGTGGCAATGAGCCCATACCCAGGAGTGGGAACCCAGCTGCGCCATGGGAGGGAAGCTCCCAGACCTCTCCCTGCACAGCTGGGCAGTTTGGCACAGATGTTGAGTCCAGCAAGAACAAGGTCTAAGCAGCAGATTTCGTCTGGCGTGAGCCAGACCTGGAGCTGAAGAGCTTCTCCACCATGATGCGGGCATAGCGGAGCCGGCGGGCCAGCTCCTGGCAGCAGCCGTGCTCCTCGATGAGGCTCAGCTTGTACGTGCGGAAGTCCCGTTTCTCATCTATGTATGTGACAGCTGCCATGAGAGGGCACAGGATCAGCTTGGTGTGGTCCTGGGGGAGAGAACACGCAGTCACTGAGCACTGTGCTCCTTCGGGCTGCATCTCCTCTGGGTGAGCCATGTTGGCAGCACCCGGAGCGCGGTGACAAGGTCCCTCTGCAGAATTCCTTCAGAGTGCAGCAAAGGACAACAGCCAGGTCGACATGGCTGCACCTGGCTGCAGCAGCCAACCTGCTACTCAAGAGCACAGCCCCTCATGAGCGAGGAGCGTCTGGGGGCCTCGGGTACTGGCACAAACAGCTCCCAGTGCTCAGCTCCCTGGGCAAAGCCTTGGCTCAGGACATCCCCTCCTGCCACCTTCCAAGCAGCACCACATGCAGCCAAAGCCACGGCCCTGGAAAGAGCCTCACCTGGAAGAAGTTGATCTGCACAGTGCCGTTGCTGAGGTGCAGGATGATGGCACTGCGGGTCCGGAACCAGTTCCACAGGTAGGGCAATCGGGCCAGCTCATCCCCTTCCCGGGGCGTGATGTTTGCCCCTGCCTTCAGCAAGTGCTCACTCATGTAATTCCGGAAGTACTTCAGTAGTGTTATCTGTGGATGGGACAGGCTGTGAGGGGCCGAGGGGGAGCACAGGGACTGCCATCACAGTCCCAGAGCTTCCTTATGTCTTTCAGAGCTTGAGGTGTCACTGCAAAAGCTTGTGGAAATCCTCGAAGTTAATTCTGACTGTGACAAGTCAGACTCGCTTTGCTGAACGCTTTGGTATATGCAAGTCATGTGAGCACTTAAATTTCTGTGAAACTGCTCATAAATGAGCCTCAGATAGCAGTCAGAGCTGCTAGTGTCTGGCCTTGGGACCATGTGTCACCACTTAAAGGAAGCCTGCAGAGTGCTAGTGACCTCCAATTATAAATGTTTCTTGCTGGAACCCACCCTGCCACCAAAGCTGGCAGGAGTCTCACTATCCCCCAGCCAGGGCTCCTGTCCCCAGGACTGACCTTTTTGGTGAGGGCAGAGGGGCAGGACCTCACGGTGAAGTAGGACTCGTTGCTGTTCTGCTCAATGTACTGCAGGTTGTCCCCATCGTTGTACATGATGAGACGAGTGGAGTCATTGAAGAGAACCCCAACACTGTTGTCACAGAGCTGGTAACCTGCCAGAAGGGACCCCCATGAGGCCTCCAATCTCAGGGGACCACCAGCAGTGGGAAGTACAAAAGCAGATGGTTTATCACCCAGGGATTCCCTAACAGCCATCCCACCAAGTCTCTGCCGGGTCTCCTCTTTGGGGAGGTCTAGGTGGCATTTTTCCACCTCTGGATTTGTCATCTCCTTTATTGCATCACCTGCTGCAGAAACAGCCTCTGCTGCCACTGTGGGTCCCTGCACAGGCTGGGGAGAGCTTGATCACCTCGGGCACAGGTAGCCATTGTCCACCTTAAAGTGGCCAGGGCTGATGGTCAGTGACCACTGCTGTGGACTCCCAGGGTATTTGGTAAGATTCCTGGCAGAGGTCTTGGACACACACACTGGAATATGGTGATTAAAAACCCAGACCTAGGAAATGCCCAAATCCAGGCTTCTCCCAGCCCCTTCAGGAAATCCTGAACCATTGCCACCCATAGTATTTACCGAGTCCATATTTATCCGAGTAGTCCACCCATTTGCTAACCCAGAAGATGGGATTGCAGGCTGGGTCCTCAGCTTCTTCTGCAGGAAGAGAGTAGCTTGTTAGGAGACATCTCCCACAGCCTGTGCACCCCACAGTGCAGCCCGTGGGCTGCCCCAGGCTCACCTTGCCTCACTGCTACTCTCTCGGAGGGCTTGGCTGCATTGACTGCACTCAGCTGCTGCAACATGTCAGCCAAGTGGCCACTGACAGTATCCCCCAGCTCCCGCGGCCCCGCTGCTTCCTCCTTGTCCGGCAAGGTCTCCTGTGCAGGGCTGTCTAGCCCTGGGACAGAGAGAGAAGAGAGTGGAGGTGTGACCAGGGAGAGGTTTCCAAAGGTACCAGACTTACACCCTACCCCAGGTACAGGCAACACCTTGCACACAGAATGGATCGGGTTGGAGGGGACCGTGGTGGGGCATGTGGTCCCACTTCCCTGCTCCAGCAGGGCAATTCCAGAGCACAGGGCACAGGACGTGTCCAGAGGATTCTGGAATATCTCTGGTGAGAGAGATTCCACACATGCTGTCTAGGCAATTTGTTCAATGCTCGGGCACTGCACAGGAAAGGTCTTCCTCATGTTCTGGTGGAATTTCCTGGGCATCAGTTTGAGCCCATTACAGAGTTGACATGAATGCAGTGCTTCCTCCCTGCTTTGGTCCCAGGCAGAGCAAGGAGAGCCCTCTCATCCACAAAATGCTCCAAATTTCCATAAGAATCAGGAGATGATGTGAGGGAGGCACACTGAAGGTTGTGGATGCTGCTGGTGGCCAGGCAGGCTCTCTCCAGCACCGCAGCCCAGCCTCACCCAGGCACCCACACTTACCTTTGTTGAGCGCGGTCAGTGGCTTCCGCCCGCCGAGGTCCATCCCGCTGGGAGCCAGGGAGAAGCGGGGTGCGATGGTGAGGCAGCTGGTGGGCAGGCGGCTGGGGAGGTACCCTGAGGTGAAGAACTCGTCGTTCAGCAGCTCATCGATGGTCGGGCGTGTGGCAGGGTCGGACCTCAGCATCTTCTGGATGAGGTTCGCAGCCACGGGGTTGATGTGCTGAGGGACAGGTGGAGTTCAGAGACAGATCAGGGCACAATGTGCACTAGTGACAAATGAATGGGATTTACAACCCAGCAGAGCTCCAGTGCTGCATCAGGCAAGCAGGAGACAAGCTGGGGGAAGCAGAATGGGGCACCACAGAGAACTGGCTCCTAATGGCACCCAAAGCCTGAGGTCAACTGACTTGAGCAAGACCAACTCATCAGCAGTGGGATGAGCTGGGGATCTGGCCCAGACCTCATGGACTTGCCCATGTCCATTCACCCCCACATGCCAACAGCCCAGATGGGATTTTTGCTGGACTGGGGGGCAGGGAGCGGCTGGCTCCCCATGAGGTTTATGCCACCCCAGCCTGAACCAGCACCGACAGCCCCTGCCCTGTTACATGAGAGCACATGGAGTGCCAGACACAGGGGCTGCAGCAGGAGGCTGACCAAGCACCACTGTGAGCCGAACAGATCTTCCATGGGAAGCACCATACCTTGGGAATGGTGTACTCGTTCTTCTTGATCCGGATGTATGTATCCTTTAGACAAGAAGTCTCAAAAGGCGGTTTCCCCACCAGAAGAGTGTACCTGGGCATTCCCAGACAAAAGGGTGTCAGTTTTGCAAAAGAGACTCAGCTTGTGTGCAGAAGCAACCCTGTTCTAAGCACACCCAGCAGCTTTCCTGGCAGAGGGAACACACTTGGCATTAGACACACTGACAGCTAGCTACGTGTACTGTGCCTTGCTCCTGTTCCCTGGAAAGGGAAGCTGGGATCTAGCACCCTGCAGGGAAAGTTTCAGTCAGGGAAGGTAGGAAGCTGCCTGGCAGCAGGACTCAGCCAGGAGCTATGGGGACAGTGACCTGGAGCTTTGGATCGTACTGAAGTTCCGAGAGGTCAAGGAGACCAGAACCACAGGGATTGCCCGTCCCCATGGCCTCTGAAAGGCAATTTGACTCACATGATGCAGCCAATGGACCAGATGTCCACCTCGAAGCTGTGCCCCTTCTTGCCCAGCACCTCTGGGGCAATGTAGTTGGGAGTCCCACACAGGGTCTTCTTGCGCTCCCCATCGTACTCTACCTTGGTGGCCAGGCCAAAGTCACCTGGAGGGACAGGGAGACAGGATATGACCAAGATGCCCTGGTTGGCTGGTCCCTGGGCTGGGGCCCCTGCCACTTACCGATCTTCACCTCCATGTCGTCGTTGAGGAAGAGGTTGCCCAGCTTGAGGTCGCGGTGGATGACGCGGTGGCTGTGCAGGTACTGGCAGCCCAGGATGGTCTGGCGCAGGTAGTACCGCGCCTCGGGCTCGCTCAGCGCCTTCCGCCGCTTGTGCAGCTCCAGCAGCGACTGCGGGGGACGGTCGGTCAGTACCGGGGCGGGGGTGGGGGACGGGGACGAGGTCAGTACCGCAGAACGCGGGGAAAGGGACAGTCAGTACCCGGGGGACACCGACACCCGCCCCCCGGCCCCTCACCCTGCGGCGGCAGAGCTCCAGCACGACGTAGACAAAATCGTCGTCCTCGAAGAAGCCCTGGAAGCCAACGATGTGGCGGTGGGAGAGGCTGCGGTGGATGGCGATCTCCATGGACATCTTCTCCTTCTGGTGCGGCTTCGCCAGCAGCGACTTGGGCACCACCTTCCCGGCGAACACCTCCCGGCTCTCGGCCTCGGCCAGCTCGTAGCACCGCGCGAAGCCCCCCTTGCCCAGGAACCGCCCGCGCACGAAGCTGCGCCGGGTGCGCGGGTCCACGAGCACCTTCGGCACCTCCTTCCCCGCCGCTGCCGCCGCCCGGGCCGGCTCCGCGCGGGGCTG
>VZRS01014564.1:79654-94654 GCA_013398055.1 Ifrita kowaldi
AGCGCGGCCCCGCAGGACTCCCGAGCGCGGGCACGAGGCGCTCCGGGAAGGACGTTCCCTTGGGATTTGCACCCCAAGGCGTGGATTTTCCCGGAAGAGGGACTGCGGCGGCACCGTCCGCTCCCCACAGCTTCCATGTCCTGCCGGTTCCCAGCGGGATTCCCGCGGGTGTCCAAGAACCGGTCTTTGGGCTGGTTTTTATTCCGTAGACATCCCCCACTCCTGCTGCCCCTCGGGTGACAGTGTGGCAGTTCTGCGGGGCTGTCCCTGACCTCACTGCCTCCTCTCCCCCATCACCACACGGACACGCTGCCCCTGCCCCATGGTCCCCCACCCCAGGGTCTCCTGGGCCCCACTTGCCAAGAGAAGTGACCACGGGATGTTCCCATGCCTTAACTCCATCACCAATGAAAAATAACCCAAAACCAAACCAAACCAGTACCAGTGCCTTGGCCCAGGCATCTGCTCTGCTTCCTGGCATGCACAGTCCCAGAGGCTGAGGGCAGGGACTTAATATCATTTGGCCTCCCCTCCCCACCAGCAGAAGCTGTTTCCTTCAGCCCTGGCTAACAAAGAACAGATGTTCCTGGCCAGCATATACCATGCTTTTGCCACATGCTGGCCCAGTGGGTTGAGCCAACGCCCCCAGCCGAGCCTCACCCACAAGCACCGGTCATTGGTGCCAGACTCTGATGGAGAGCTCAGTGCATGGACAGAGCCCTGCAGGTCACCATAGCCACAGTTCAAGTGTCATTCCCGCCACGGAGTTGGATCATCTTGGGAGATTCTGCTCCCCACAAAGCAGGCACGGTCCTCACTCGCCTGGTGACTGAGAGACCTTCCCACACAGCCCCTCGCAGGCTCCCTCAGCTCCTCATGCTGAGCCATCAGCGCCTGGCCCAGGGGCACAAGGGAGGGAGGGGTGTGTTCCCAGGGACTCTGAACATCCTCAAATCCAGCAGCACACCCTGCCCCTCCCGGTCAGAGCAATGCCGAGCAAAGCACACAGGGGATCAATGAAGCAACACAGCAACTTGGGGATAGAAGTGCTCAGTGTTTGTACAAGATTCCTGAAAGAAGGCATTCCCCTCCCTGTGAAATACATTTCCCCACTCCTGCAGCTCCTCTGGCTACAGGCACAGCCTCCTGTGTCGTTTTACTGCACCACACCAGATGGAAGGCTGCCAGCAGAGCTGGGACTCCCCATGCTGCAGCCCACTGACACTCCATCTTCCCAGAACTGGCAGAGGCGGAGAGGTGAGCCCCAGAGGGACGCTTCAGAGGCAGGAGGAGAAAGTGGCCAATGTAAGGAATGTTAACAATGCTGGGTGTTTGGGATCTTCCGTGGTGACTTGGTTTTAGGCCCTGGCAGAGGCCACCTTAACAGAGACAACAAAAGAGGTTTTAATTAAGGCAGAAGAGTCAGCTCAGACAGCTAGAAGGACGAGCAGGCCAAGCAACATGTAATCGCAGTGACATATCCCTTCGTGCACTACAGCTTTGCTCTCAGGTGACTGTAGAAATTCATCACTCACACTTTTCCAGCTGCCATCCCACTCCCAAACTCATATCCCTTCTCCCACTCCTCTCCCTGCTGCTGCAGCTGCTGATCAAGTGATCCCAGTGAAACGCACAATGTGGTGTTGAAACTTTGAGGTGACAACACAGCAACACAGCACAGACACCCCACTCCTGCCAGACACTGCCAGAAACACCCTAGAGCAAAGCAGTGCTCTGAATACCTGCCTTGCAGGAAATCTCACAAGAAGCCCCAAACCTGTAAAATCTGTGACAGAGAAGGCTTCTCCAGCCCCTCAGAGGGAGAAAACAGCTGTTTCACACTGTACTGCACTTTTTTAATGCACAGGACAGCCAGAATAGCCTGTAGCAGTCACAGAACAAGGGACTGTGGTTCACGCCCAGGCACAGCGGGAGCCTCAATCTAGTCTCAAGTTTGATTTGAAGAGTCACAATGAGTCACTTGAATAACTGAAGAGGCTTTAATTTACGTACAGTAAAAATACAAACCAGTCAGTGGTATTACATGTGATGAACAGCAGCTACTACACACGTTAGTACTTGTACAGCTATTTGCTATTAAGGTGTATCAGCACTTGCTACACAGATTAGCTGAGGCTCCAGGGCTGCTCATCCACAGCCACACAACTACCACACACCTAATATGTGTCCTGGCCCCAGCTGCTACACTACAACATGCAGTTGTAAAACCTAGAGTTTAAACCCAGTTTAAAACCTAGAGCAGGACTATGCTAAGCTTTAAAAGAGCACAGCCAGAGCAGGCAGACTCATGTGCAGCCAGTTGTCTGTACTCAGTCAGGTACACAAGCATCAGATGCCTCCAACTTTCAGAGCTGCTCTCAGCAAGAACTATTCCTCCTCTACTACGTGTCCAAAATTAAATGTTCACTCTTTCTGAGAAGTCTGAGTCTCGTTCTTAAGTTTCTTAACGCAGAAAAGCACCAAAGAGCTTTCTGCAAATATAGACACTGGGTAATAAATCGGGACAGTTGCAGCATTCTCTCACTTTTAATTACCCACTTTCTGCTGCACTGAATTCTGTGAATGACATGGCAATCCTCTTTTCAAAGGCCTTTGGCTCTCTAAGGTCTGTGATATTCAGGAAGTGGCACTGACCCCAAGAACATTAGCCCTGAGGGGTGAGAGCACAGGACTGACGTCAGTCTGCTTCAGGAGCTAAAAGCTAAGAAACATCCTGTCAGGCACAGAAAGACAGGTGTCAGTGTCAGCCAAAACTCCTAAAGCCAATAGCAGGATGATGAACCCCTGGAGAGAATCCCAGGGAGAAAAGGAAGAGGCCATGCACCTCAGCATGCAGGCCCATGGGACAGCAAGTATTGTGACAAAGGAAAGGCCTGGGTCTAATGAACCCTGGTAAGTGCCCAGAGCACACCCAGAACAGCCCTGCTGGGGTGGAGACTGCTCCTAGCAAACCTAAACCTAGCTTTGGGCTAGGACAGAACCAAGCAGACAGGCTGAGGCTGCGGAGTTCGTGTCAGCTCTGCCTCGTTCCCCAGCTGCTGCCCCAAGGCAGGTGTTTCAGCTTTCCCAGCTCCAGAACATTCAGTGGCACAATTCAGACAACATGGAATGGAGTACACTTGATGAGCATACAAAGTTTGAACAGGACACAGCAGCTTTCACGAGGGACTGCTTGGCCAGGCCAGTGGTGCTGAGGCACACTCACAGAAGTGCTCAGGAGAGCGCAGGGCTCTGGCCTCACTGGACAACACCCCTCTCCCCACCCCCAGAATGTTCCCGTGTGCTTGAAACACGGGAAATGGGCTACTAGACCTGAGTGAGTGGCAAGAACTTCTGGTAATAGCTCTTGGTAACGTCAATCATGAGTTCCTGGGTGCATTCTGGGAGCTCCCCAGAGAAGAGTCCTGGAAGAAGAACAACATTATAGCCATCAGTCATCGTGTACCGCCTATGTACCACGCACTAAAACAGGGAGTTTCACAAGTTAAAACTGTTACTTTTCAGTGCAGCAAGTGCCTGATACCTTTATTTTTAGGCATTAAATGCTAATAGGCACCTTTGTTATAGCAATCTCATTTAAAATAAGAATATCCATGTTATCTGCACTTCTGTGCAAGGCAAGATAGAGGGAGCATACCTGGGCAGCCCGAGAAGACAGTGAAAGGTGGGACTACTGTTTCAGGAGGGAGCACTGTGTTGTCTAAGATTTTGCAGCAGTCTTTCAAAACACATCTACGTCCCTAAAACAGAGAACAGGAAAAGTTTATATTTACAACACTATAAACATGAGATCTTCTTCTTATTACTGATATGTCACCTAAATTTCAAGAAGATTAATTGCTCAAAACACATTCTGTATGAGAGAGCACAGGAATAAATCTTTACCCTGACTGAATGTTCCTCCCAACAGAATTAACTTTTCTTTTTTGAGGAAAAATGTCTGCTTGCTTTCAGCTACCACAGGTACAGGCAGCTACACATTAACATATCAATGCTCAAATTGGCACCAAAAATCCGAGTCAAGCGGTATCAGTAAGGCCTTCTCTACCTCAGCACACCGTAGCCTTGACAATTTGGTTTTATTTACACAGAAACACAATTCCACTTGTACTCTGTGGCCAGGCTGCCTTCCCCAGGCAATCCCATTAGCCACAGGGACAACACCGTTGGGATGCATTTTCCAGTCAGCAGCAGCTGAACCCCCTGTCCTCAGAAAAGAAAACCTGAAAGCTCAGCTTCCTGCAGAGAAGGAAGAGGAGGAGGAAGGAACAGCACAGAGAAGGTGAGCCTGCTCCAGCCAGCTGGTTCAGACACTTCTCAGCTGTTGTCACAAGGCCTCAGCAGCACCCAGGAGTTTACAGAAAACACAGGAACAGCACTCACAATGACACAGTTCTTGCCTATGTGCACATAGGAGCCGATCTGGGCCGCGTTGACAACACAGTCCTCTTCTATGAAGACATGGTCACCAATGTGCAGAGGGAAGAAAGCCACCCTGCAACGGGAGAGGTATTTGTTTGTGTCCAATAATCAAACTGACACTGCTAGACCCAAAATCACTCTGTGGAGTTTTCTGTCCCCAGACGAATTAACAAATGTGGATCTGGTGCTAAGGAAGACAGACAGCAGTTGGGTTTCTCCTCTCTAAAGGATGGCCCAAATGAGAAGAAAGATGTCGTGAATAAACACACAAAAACTGAAACATGCTCTTTGCTTTGCTATTCTAATCTATCCCAGCCTTTCCATCCAACAGTCTGACGGGAACACCAACCCTCAAGGCACAGCTCAGCATCTGAGGAAAAGGCAGGTTTGAGAGATGTATTTCTGCAAACTGCTGCAAAAGGCACAGGGTCCTCTGAACACAAGACCCAGTCAAGCCGACAAATTTTTTTTGGTATCTCCCTAAAGGAAGGGGCCTCTTACCCTTTACTGAACTTCTTGAAAGGAGGCCTGATGACGCTGCGACTCTTCACCACGCAGTGCCGTCCGACCCGCACGTTCGCCAGGTCACCGCGGATGATGCAGTCGTTCATAACTATTGTCTGCAGAAGGACAGACAGCTAAACGAGCTCCCTCTGCTACCTGTGGCAGCAGTTATTACACGAACTCATGCCGAGATCTGGTCACTCCAGCAAGATTACCTTACTTTACAGACGATTCTTTCAGTCAAACGAAAAGTGACAACAAAGCAAAAGTACAGGAGGCTGTAACCACCAGTCGTGCCCCTGTCATGCCAGTGAGCATTACAGAGCCAGGCTCAGGCACAAAGCAGAATCGTGTTGTTCCGCGGAAAAAAGCAGCGCAGGCTGCTCTCGGCAGGGGAAGGGCAGTGATGCTGAGAGAGAGCAGCGCTGGGGACCGCGGGCAGGGCACGGGGCGCGGGGGACGCGCAGGGGACACGGCAGCCGCCGCCCGGCGCTCACCTTGCCATTGAGGACGATGTTCTGGCTACCGCACAGCACGGACTGCCGGCTCACCTTGTTGCCGGAGGCCTGCGGGGAGAACGGGCGGTGACGACGGGCGTCCCGGGCCCCGCCGCCCTCGCAACGCCCCGGCGAGCCCGGCTCGGCCCCGCGGCTCCCCCACNGCACCGGGGCACCGTGGGCCGGTCCCAGCCCCGCCGGGGTCTTGTGTGTCCGCAGCGGGCGCGGCGAGCCGAGCGAGCCAGGAGCCACGGCCGGCGGGAGCGGAGCCCCCCAGGTGGGAGACGGGGAGAACGGGATGCCCCGGATGGGAGATGGTGGGAACGGGATGCCCCAGGTAGGAGCCGGCAGGCAGCCCCCTCCAGGACAGGGCGGCGGGAGCACCCAGGGACCCGGCGGCCACTGCTACCCCTTAGTGCCCCTGTGGACTGTCCTGCCGAGGATGGACCCGGCCCTGCTGACCCTCACTCCGGGTGCCGCTGTACTCTCGGCCACTGCGGCCACATCCGCTGCCCCCGTACCCCCACACGGCCCTTGCCCTGGGCTGAGCCGTGGTCTGCAGTAACATCTGCTCTGCTTCCCTCCTCACCAGGTCTGCAGTGCTCTGATCCTGACTGTAAGATCCCCATCTTTCCCTGCAAACAAAGCCTAATTTTACCATATGATGTTTTTCTTGGACAGGACTTTAGGAGTACTTTACATGTGTGACCTTTTTTCTCTCAGGTTCTAGAGATAACACATCTCCTATTGCTGACAGAGGTGGGCCCTCTCAGTTACAGACTAAAACCTGCTCTGATGCTGGCGCAGAGAAGACAACATCTGTCACAGTTAAGCATGTTCCAGAATTCTCCAGTGATGAGGTTAGCCCACAGGACAGCTCCCGGGCAGAAAGCTTTCAGGCCAGCCAGGAAAACCTGTGCTGTGGGATCATCAGGCCTGTCCCCGAGGAGAAAACGCCCCAAACCTCCCGAGGCATAATGAAGCTGCGGAGACGGACGAAGGCTCTGGAATCAAAGGAAAGGGAATCAGTGCATGATGTGCATCGAATCAGTGCTGGTGAAATGATGAAAAATCAAATTGCCAGTGCAGAGGAGCTTCAGTCACCAGTGTTCAGGCACAGCAGCTTCTCGCACACTGAGGAACCCACCCAAAGGGCATCTGGGGCAGTGCTTGTGCAAGGAGAAAGAAATAGTTTTACTCCTGATGCAGCATCACAGGTTGTACAGGATGTGTTTGAGGGCAGTGTCACTGCAGGAGAGCCTGAGCTCTCCCCATGTGCGCTGAGGGACAGCAGGGACATCTGGCAGCCTAAGTCCTCAAGGGCTGTGGCCACACTTGGTAGACATGAGCCATGTTCACAGCACGGAGAGTCTGTTTTACTTGACCCTAGAGGTGACGGAGGAGAAGAATTCCCCAGTATAATAAAACAACCGGAGGGTGAGAGTCTGTGTGAACATCCGGAAGAATTACGCGGGCTTCTGGATTTAATGTCAGAAAATGAAGTATTGCCTGACACAAGAAATAACACCATAACCAAGGAAAGCAAAAACCATGAAGGACATCAGAGTGACACTAATACCCTAAATCCCTGTCCTGCAGATCATGCTCTGGACAATGCTGAAGAACTGTTGGAGAATCAACAGCTTGAAATTCAGTCAAGACTTTCTCCTGCTGACAAGGCGATGGCTCCCGAGGGCACGCTGAGCTCTTGCACAGTGGTTGAAGGGCTGCTTTTTCCCGTCGAGTACTATGTCCGGACAACTCGCCGCATGTCAAATTGCCAGAGGAAGGTGGACTTGGATGCTGTAATCTTCAGCCAGCTGGGCAGGAGAAAGAAAGGTCAGCGGAGTAAATGCAAGCAGAAAGATGCAAATCCCAGCCAGCCCTCGCAAGAGAGAGTCGAGAGTGATTCAGAACCAGGGGTCATGCCCTTCCTTTTTCTTGGGGCAGAAAATGATCCAACAAACTCAAGCAGTTCTCAGAAATCTCCTCCTGTGTCCAGCAGCAGCAGCAGCACTTCACTTGGATCCATTTCTCAGAAAAGCATCACTAGCACAAGGCAAAAGCAGAGACAATCCCAGAGGAAACAGAAGGGAAGAAGAAAGTCTGCCTGCAAAGCCCCCATTCATCCAGTGTCACAAGAGCTTATAGAGAGTCAGGATCCCATAATGGCCAATGAAAGCAGTGCCCAGCTGTCAAATGAGAACCAGAGTGAAAAGGAGAACTGTGATACTAACTTTGAAAGGTCATCCTCAGATGAGAGGAGATTGTCTGGTGCTGCAGCACTGGGGTCTGTAGGGACAGGAGTGACTGGAGCTACACAGCCAGTGGGTCCTGATCCTCCTCTGGGCAGGAGCCAAGTGCCAGGCAAATGCCATAAGGCTGTGTTAGAGCAGGTTCCAAATCCACTCCACAGCAGTGATTCTCTGAGCCCAGGGAGTGAAACTTCTGCCAGCCATGTGGGAGATGTGGAAGCCAACTCTTCTGTGTGTCAGAGAGATAAACATCCAGTGGAACATGTGAAGAGGCAGCGAGCAGCCTGTGGGGTTGAGCAGCTCCCCGGGGTCAGTGTCCCTGTGCGCCGCTCCCTGCGCTGCTCTGCGAGACACAGGGCCCAGACAGGCTCAACAGGTACTTCCTCACATATAAACTCCCCAAAATGCCTCATTCCCCAAGGCAGGGGAACATCCCTGTGGTTGCAGGCCCTGCTGTTCACACCCTGCTGTGTTTATGCAAGAAAATACGATAGGGGTTAACTGTTATTTTTTTTTAAATGAGATTTATTTTTTTTTAAATAGATCATTGTGGTACCTATGTTCCTTGAACAATTCCAGAAACTTCTGCAGGGAATGAACAGAGGAGGAGCAGGGCTGAGAACTTACTGCTGAGCTGCCCTTGCTATTGGAGTGGAGGTTGTGAACACTAGGGCAGCTTTGCCAGCAAATGGATGTCTGTGTGTTCCTCCAATTGAGTGTGCATGCTAATGATTATTTTCTCCTTTCTGAGGTTCTGTGAATATTGTGAAAAGAGAAAGTGTTGGGAGAAAACCAATAAACCAAACTGACCAAGCACTCAGACATATCTGTCAGGTTTTGGTGGTGATCTTTGAGCTGAAGGCTTGATACAGAGATACAGAGTAACTGAAGAGTGTAGTGTCTTTCCAGAAAAGTGCCACTTTCGTGTGTTCAGATGAATATGGCTTTTTTATTTTTTTTTTTTTTTAAATCATGACACTCTTCATGAGCGATTCTGAAAAGGCAAGTTAATGGTTATTTTATGATGTGGTGTTCTGTCTTGTATTCTTGTGTTTAGATGACAGCAGCAGAGGACGCAACTGTCCCATGGGTTCACAGGGTCCTGCTGCCCTTGGGCTCCCTGCTGTGGACCCTGACACTCGTGGCTCCCTCTTCTCCTTCCGCAGCCTCCAGTGGCTGGTCCCTAAGCTGGGCATCACGGACTTCCACCTACCAAATGAGGATTTTGGAGTACTGAAACTGGAGAAATTGAAATCTTCCCCTGTGAATGACTTGGAGGATTTTGTTCTGTGTGTGTCTGAGGATGGTGTGGCTCCAGAGGATACACCAGATGCACAAATGAGTCCAAAAGAAAGAAGTCTCAGAAGTAGTTTGATTTCGCCTTCCAAAAATGGATTGCCTGAACTCCCTTGCATGGAAAACCCAACTTCCAAGAAGGAGCTTTCCACCCATGAATTGCTATTTACTCCCATAGGGACTGTCTTAGCTGAGGCTCCCACCCCCACTGAGTCTCAGATTTCCTCGTCTGTTTTCCCTGCTGTGGGTGCAACCCCGGGTGTTTTACCTTCAGTGCACAGTGAGGTCTTCCGTGATACACCTTCTGTACCTGCCTTGCCAGCGATCCCACCTTCCCCCAGAGGAGCAGCTGCCCTGGTCCTGGGGGATGTGGCACACAGAGACCCTGCTGTGCCACTGCACCCTGACAGCTGTGCTGCAGGGGCTGCCAGAAGCCAGGAGGAGCAAGGTACAACATTTCCTTCAGCAGCTGAAAAAGGTCCTGAGAATAAATCTGATGAGACTGTGTCCCTGGAGAAGCATGAGCAGTCAGAGAACAAAGAGCAGGAATCCTGCAGATCTTCACCTGAACAGGTAATAAGCTGGGCTCTTTGCGAGAGGTACTAAGCCAATGGTTTTGTGGGCAAATCCCCTTTTCCAGAGTCCCATCTGATTTAAGGGAAAATTCTCTTTGCATGCTAGTCCTGCACAGATCATAGCTCTCCAGCAGTGGCATGCAGTATCTGCATGAGAGTGACAGAGAGCATGCAGCACTTCTGCCTCATTCTTGCAGGTGCTGAATATAACTTCAAAGTTGAATTATCCTCATTCTTTACTTTGTTCATGCAGAAAAAAGATGTAGCAGAACAGTGGACTCCAGTGCTGCTGGATGGCCCCAGAGAAGAGAGTTTGCAGCTTGTGTCAGAGCTAAAGGTGGGAGAGCAGCAGGGAATTGTTACTGTGGCAGCAGCAGCTCTGCAAGACCAAGTTTTGTAAAAATACAACGGGTAATCTTGTCTATCAGAGGAAAACCAGCACTGGTTTGTTTTGGGCAGGATTCCTCGTGTTCGTGTGCTGTGGATGTGAGCACGGTGTGGTGGGAGGCAGCTGGCTGCAGGGAGCTGCGTGTGGTCACTGCCTCCGAGAGCGCTGTGTCCCTCTGGGAGCCCCTGGCACCCGACTGCTGGGGAAAGGTCTACACCTGGCACCTGAGAGAGGTATGAACACAGTCCTTAGTTCTAGAATTGAGGGTAATTTTCTTGCCCCATGTGTTAGTTCCCAAGATACAAAGAGCTTGTAGCTTGTACGGTTGCGTGTTATCTCCTGGCATTTAGTACTCCGTGCACAGAATGGTGGCTGCACTTCACTTGTGCTTTTTCCCCTTACAGTCCCCAGAGACACATTTTGTCTCTTGCATCGACAGGGATTGTTTGATTAGGCAACCAGTCAGCAGAGAGTTCAGCTGTTCATTTAAGTGTGCTTCTTGAGAGGGGTCTGAAAATCACTTCTGCTCCACATCATTTTACTTGAAACACTCTAGAAAATGAGAATAAAGTCAAAGGGACATTGTGGGTGACACTGAATTCTTGTTTTGTTGTCCCAGATTCCTGTAATCCAGATTATTCCTCTGCCAGACACCTGTAACCTCGTGTGTGTAGCACTGGGAGAGCTGGAGATTGGAGAAATAAGGTTTTGTATTTATTTCTTACTAGTGCTTTGCACCCTGAGTAGTTGCAGCTCAACTCCTTCTGAGTAGTGGTTGAAACTATCTTTTTACTAATGTGGCACTTTCTCAGTTGCTTTAACAGTTGGAAAATATGGAAGGGTTTTCTAAAAATTGACTATAAAGACCTGTTTATTCACCTCAGAGCTGGCAGACTGATTGAACATAGGCTGATCTCTATATGCTGCTGCATATTTGAGTGAAGCTTCTTCCTGTCATGGTGTGTGCTTGTCTCTTGATTTAGGCTCTTGCTGTATTCTTCTGAGACTGACTCATTCAAGCACTCCCTAGTGAAAACTGGGAATATAAAAGCAGTTGTTGGGCTAAAGGACCAGAGGCTGGTGAGCAGCAGCAGGACCATGCAAGAGCAGCAAGTGGAGATGGTGTCCCTCTCAGAGACAGGGGGGTGAGTTTGGGAGTGCTGTTTTGTGGTGGTCTCCGTGTGGTGGGTGGGCTAAAAGTGAGGAAACACCTCGGATGTAGAGCATTGTCATGTTCCTCTCCCAGAACACGCACTTGTTTTACCTGCTTTTCTATGTGCTGGTCTCCCTTCAGGAGCAAGGACAGGCAGACTCTGATGCCCCCTGAAGAAACTGTTACAGCCTTTGCTGAAGTAGAAGGGTTGAGAGAGGCTTTGGTGGGCACCACTGCAGGGAACAGTGTTGTGGTTTGGTGAGTGTTTCCTCTGCCATACACAATTTGGGGGTTGGGGGACAGTAGCAGCAACTGCAGGGTTGTACAGGGGTGCTGGCTGGCTGCTGACCTGCTGTGAAATGGTGATTGTCAGAGGGCCTGCAGTGTGGCACCACAGTCGGATAGATAGGGAATGAACTGTGCAGCTGTAATTCCATTGCTTTTGTATCATTCTCATTACACCCTTCCTGTCTATTGGCATAGTTTGCTTAATGTGGAACCAAACCCATGTCCGTCCTGCATAGTGGTGTAACTGTGATTAGAGGGTGGAAATGTGTCAGAATTTGTGTTTTTATCAACTGCAGGAATCTGAAAACAGGTCAGCTCCTGAGGAAGATGCATGTTGGTTATTCCTACCCAGCTTCCATCTGCCATCGAGCATATTCCGACTCTGTACGTACACAAAATTCACAGTTCACGCTTGGGCTGCACTGACTGGGCTGGGGATATGAAGGATTGAAGCTGCTAGAGAGGGTTGAACTATCAGCTCTGTTTCAATACACTGCAAATAATTCAAGGTAAATAGGTTACCAGGAGGAATAAATAACCCATGCTGGCTGCCTCAACTCCTGGCTTGCTGCAGGGTGCTAATAAAGTGAGAGTGATGCATCCTGCTGCATTCCAAAGCTGCAGCATCCCATGTGTGGGAAGCGTAAGTGCTGTTGCCCAGGTCTGGTGCTTGGCAAGTCTCTTCCATGTCACACATAGTGCTGCCAGCATTAGAAACCCGCTGTGAAGTGGTTCTTCTGGACATACATGCCCAAGGGAATGAACTGTGTAAAACCAACATTCATACTAATCATATTTCCCTGCTTGCTTCTACCTGTGCTGTGATTCCCGATGGATTTTTGTGGTTTATCAAGGATTTTATTGTTTTCAGTGACCATGTAACCTTTTGGGACAAGAATATCTTGTCCAATAATGGTGCCTTGAGGCAGACTCCTTGGAGTCCTCCTCAGATTATCCATCCCAGGATATTTCATGCTGGTTTGTGGCTGTTCTGGGGGCTACTGTTTTCAGCTGTGCTGCTTTCCATGGAATTCTTGTTACATTTTAAGCTTGTAGGGATTAAAATGTGGCCCAGAAATTTTACTTCTTTTGTTTTTTGAAGTGTCACCTCATCCTATGGCAGGTTTAGCGTTTTAAAGCAGGAAGATAAATTCATAAATCCCTTGGGTCACTGAGCTGTCACTCAGCTATGTTGCATCAGCCCTTATCAGCCAGCAGCTGCTTTGGCTTTTATCTAATTTGATAAGGAAAGTAAACCATTTCTGTTTTCTTCAGTAAAAACAATGCATCACTGTTCATGGGGCTGTGATTAGAGAGAGTGTAGCAGTTACTTTTTGGAAAATTATTTAGTGATGTATTTTCCCTCTCTGTATCCAGGGCCTTTTGTTTGTCGTTTTAAGTCATCCTCTTGCTAAAGAGACCGAGTCCTGTGGAAGCCCGGCATTCCGTGTTGTGGCCTTCAACCCCTGCACAGGCCGGAGCACAGGGGTGATGTTCTCCTGCCTTCCCCCCGGCCATGCAGGCAGGCAAGTCCCTGGGGCTGGGGCTGGGGCTGGGCTGGGCTGGGCTGGCTTCTGCTGGGGCTTTTGGGAGAACTCCTTAGGAGCAGAGGAGCTCTGGCAGGGATCCAGTCGCCATCTCCCCGGTGATAAGGGGCTGCATCCGGCCCTGCCGTGTGTCCGGTGCGTGGGCTGTGGGGGCTGGGGGCATGGGCTGCTTCCTGCCCACTTCCCACACCAGGCTGTGTGCTGACCCCTCGCCCCGTCACTGTGGGGACAGGGGGCTGGGCTTGGGCCTCTGGCTTTGTCCCCCCAGGGACTGGGGGGTGTGTGCCTGGGTTCCTTGGCTGAACCCCTGGCGCTGCCTGCGGCTGTGGTGCTCTGTGCTGCCAGGTTTGTTTGTGTGGAGCAGCTGGCTGCAGGCACATGGCCTTTTCCTTCCCATGTCCTGGGTTTTGAGGCATTAGCAGGGTCAGCCTTGGGTTTAAAGCTCAGCCTCGCAGTGTCCTTACACAGGAAATGTGATGGATGTGTGGGAATAGCAGCGAACCAAGTTCCTGGTTACTGAACAGTCATGGAATCCCAGAATGGTTTGGGTTGAAGGGGACCTAAAGACTATCCAGTCCCACCCCCTGCCCTGGGCAGGGACGTCTTCTACTAGACCAGGTTGTTCCAAGCCCTGTCCAGCCTGGTCTTGAACACTTCCAGGCGTTTTTTTTTTAAGAGTACCATTTTTTAAGAGTATACCTTTTTCAAGTATGTTGTGAGTCTCCAGGAGGATTTTCTCAGCCTCCTCCTTTCCTGGCTGTACTGGAGGCACAGTCTGGACTGTAGCCTGCCTGCAGTTGCTATTAATCTTTAACTAAACCCTGAACTAAATGAACAAACGCTGCCATGGTGTTCTTGCACATCCCCTGCCATCTGCTGACCCCTGTGTCCTCGCAGGTACCTGGAGGGTGACGTGTGGGACACCGCGGGAGCCGCCGTGCTGACATCGGGCACCGTGGCCGTGTGGGACCTGCTGCGGGGCCGGTGCACGGCAGCGCTGCCCCCGGGCCCTGCAGGGCACTGGGCACTGGCCCGCTGGGCCGCTGGCGGGGCCGGGCTGCTGGCCGGGTGCCGTGATGGGACCGTCCACCTGTACCGGTACCAGCCACCCCAGCCGGGAGCCGCCTGACGGAGGTGGGGGTGAGGGCCCCTGTCACCGGCGGGGCCGTGCGTGTGCGATGCCATTAAATGTGTTGCCTTTGGAATGAGTCCGTGTCTGTTGCTGCTGCCATACAGAGGGGCTGCCAGGGGGCCTGCAGAGAAGGACCTGGGTGTCCTCATGGACACCAAGCTGTCCCTGACCAGCAGTGTGTCCTGGGGACCAAGGAGAACAGTGGTGTCCCAGGGTGCACCAGGAAGAGCATTTCCAGCGGGTCAGGGACAGGACCCTTCCCCTCTGCTCAGCCCTGGGAAGCATCTAGAGTGCTGTGTCCAGCTCTGGGCTCCCCAGGACATGAGGGACACGGAGCTCCTGGAGTAAGTCCAGCAGAGGCTGTGGAAATGATGAAGGGACTTCATCATCTACCTGATGAGGAAAGGCTGAGGGAGTTGAGGCTGTTCAACCTGAAGAGGAGACACAGCTGAGAGGGGCCTTGTCAGTGGGTATAAATATCTAAAGGGGCTGCCAAGAAGATGGGTGAGGTTCTTCTCGGTGGTGCTGAGCAATGGGACAAGAAGCTGCGGGCAGAAAGTGTTGCATGAGAAGTTCCACCTGGACAGGAGGTAGAACTTCTTTCCTGTGCAGTGACCGAGCCCTGGAACAGAGACCAGAGAGGGTGCGGAGTCTCCCGCAGTGGAGCCGTTCCCGCCCCGTCTAGGCTGCACTGCTGTGCCGTGTGCTGATCCCGCGGAGCAGCGGGGCGGGAGCCGCCGGACCCTGCGCCGCTCTCAGCCCGGGATCGCGGGATCCCAGCCCGGGGGCGCCGCTTCCAGCCGGGATCGCTGGATCCCAGCCCGGATCGCTGGATCCCAGCCCGGTCCAGGCGGGATCGCGGGCTCCCGGCCCGGGGCGCGGCCGCCGCCCGGCAGGGGGCGCTGCAGCCGGCGCTCCCGCC